>BQKZ01001719.1:87598-100490 GCA_036244855.1 Temnopleurus reevesii
TTGATTCCTCATTTGAAATATGATATTGATCCATTTTCAATAAATTTATGTACAAAGTGAATCAGGAGGTCTCCATGTATGACATCACAGATTATGCTAATTAGCTATACGCATGCCATTTCAAGGATGCCCAGCACAGGTGGAAATGATGACTTTGAAAATTCATAACTTTTGAACGGATTATCCAATTTTGCTCAAATTGTCAGAGTTTGTTCATCTGGTTTTTCTTCATTTACTGACAGTACATTATTGTCTGGTTGGAATTTGGAATTTATTCATTTGAACGTCATTGACATGTACAGCCAACATTTTGTTCTGATTGGAATTTGGAATTTGGAATTTATTCATTTGAACGTCATTGACATGTACAGCCAACATTTTGTTCTGATTACATTTTTTTCATACACATTGTGTTATATCAAACAAATTATACAAAGTAAAGAAAATGTAAATGATTTAGTTGTAATTGTAATTCCCCTTTAACTATTTTGCACTCCCTCCCTTTTTTTACTTGCTATATTCTGCCCCCGCCCCACCCTGTCGCACATCTTACCTACCCCCACCACCACCATCCCCAATATAAGATATACGATATGGATACATCAGCTCCCTTTTATCCCCTGTAAACGCGCCCGGCTTTAGGGTGGTGTTTGTCTGAACAGCAAAAGTGCAATACACCGACCTACGATAAAAAAATACTTCCCCGACATATTTTCTGAGGAGAAGAATTACGCAGCTGCGCACAGCTATTCTTTGTGAGTACATTGATTGTGTATAATATTTTCGCGTTATTTATATCACGCTCTAAGACTCAATCGCATCTTTATATTTATAGCCAACGTCTGTTAAACGTTCATGAAAGTCGAATGACGCTCCGTGACTGCAGGAATACGTACAGGAGACGTTTGTCCAACATTGATGGCATTCAGCTGGTACTCGACGCACGCCCGCGTTGGTGTCAGCTAAGCGTATTTCTTCCGTTTTTCCGTGTTTCCGGATCTGAATCTTTCAAATTTCATGAGTACTTGGTAGATGTTGGCTAAAAATACAACAATGTGATTGGACCTCTTGGAATTTTGGTGTAAAAACGGGGTCTGATGTAATCTTCCGTTTATTTTCCACTAGCAAATTCTTTAAATTCTCAAAGGTACATCGTTACACTTGAAGTGCTGATCTATTTGATCTCCCAGAATTGCAAGAAAACAAACCTTTTACTGGATTCTCATTGACAAGTCAATAGGCATGATAGTTATTTAAACTCATTTAAATGGATGATTCAGTTTGTAGCAACTTTTGTCAAATTTTGACAACTTTTGTGGAAACCATTGCCATTTTTGCTTGTCAGAAAATGTTAACCCCATTGAAGTGCAACGCTGGTTAAAAGCCCGATACACACAATAAACTGAAAAGAAAATAACAATATTTTTATATCTCAAATCTTTATTCCACTCCTTTTCTTCATTTTTATTCATTTATACAATAAAATAATGCAATAATTTGTCCTACTCCAGTATATATAAATATATAAAGTATTGAATGCAAATTCTATCTAACCCCAACCTTTATTTATCTTCTATACTTCAAGGCAATATGTCTTAGAATACATTACATTTCAAATTACTCCACATAGCAACACTACGAAAACATATGGCTCGGATTTACCACCAAACTTTACCATGAATACGATATAAGATGTAATATATTTCCATAAAAATTAAGTTGAATGCAAAGTCAATGGTCCATTCTTTTACTATTCCGCACAGCTCAATCTATAGTCCCATGACCCACTATATTTTACAGGTATATTCCATATCATGTTCATATTACCAGATTAAAGGAAAACCATATAACAGGGCTTGCTGGAAAGTGACATACAAACAATGTAAGTAGTGAATTTACTTAAATGGGTGGCAACAGAATCATATGGCTTTTTAGCTTACTTTTTTTAAAACTTTTGTTGCATGCCATAGCCCAGTGATAAGCTTTCACAACATTTAGAATGTTGCATGATTCCATTTTTAGAACATGAAACAAAGATTTTTATCTAGACTTGTAGACTCTGAAGGATGAAATGATAGGTGGAAAACATGTTCGTAATGGAAAAATAGCTGTACAGTTTTGGCCACTCAAATGTCGATGAAAATAAATCATTTCATCAAGCTAAATTTTTGAAAGAAGTTTTTCAAACACTGTTCCGTGTTCCATTAAACTGAGAAATCTTTCCTTTAAAAATCTCACAGGCATCAATTGTTTCGCGATACATCCGTGCTATGATTATATACGCAATTGCATTCAGACAATGGCACACAGTAACATTTGGACGGAGCATAGAACAATTTGCATCTTTATAAAGGCATTCTTATGGCAAAATTCACACTCTACAGATAATGACAATTTTGTAGAAAATAGATGTTACATCAATTCAGTAAAATTGCATTTGAAGTAATAAATCAGTTCATCAATTCAAACTTAAGTTTTTCTACAGTATATTAGTAGAAGTATATCGGTAAGGATGTGCATGAAAATTTGGAAGGAATTATAAATTGTGAAAATTGTGAAATCATGGACGGCTAAACAGCGACAATATGGACGGGAACAGACATGAACAGTACAAAAATATTGATTTCAATGTTTGACAAATTTGTACAAAAAAAGAAGTTTTTGGAGAGATCAGGAATGATATGAACATTGAGGAATGAAAATCATTGATATGAAGCAATCAAGTAGAAAGTGATTCTACTAAATTTACAGAAAACTCTGCATTCTAAATTTTATATTAAAAAAAAGAGTTCAATTAATGTTAAGTTCAGTAAAGCTCTAGATAAGCTAGTAAAGGAAGCACATACTAAATTTCGAAATGTAGAGGTGATAGCTAAAAATCTGGCATATTATTCATCACTGTCAATCATTAACTGAATATGTTTTGTACCAGAAACCAAACTGCTGAGAGCCAAACATCCTATGTATTCTGATGAAGAAATACAAGGCATACAGTCATACAGTCATACAGTCATTCAGTACTTGATCAAGAAGTCCATTTGTATGATGAATGTATTTTACTCAATACTCGTTGTGCTGCACTCAACCCAGGTGAGGTGAATGGGTACCGGTAGGAAGAAATTCCTTGAATGCAGTGAGCGCCGAATGGTAGCCATGCTATAGCCTGGTAATAATGCACAGAGCGCTTAGAAACATTTCGTATTAAGCGCTATATAAATGTTGTGTATTATTATTATTATTATCTAATAGTTGGCAATCTAGCCTTTTATATAAATAATCAATGAATAACATTGATTAGGGGAGTGTTGTTCAAAAGTTGTGATTGATCTCAAGTTGCAGTTTATCGGAGCGCGCCAATCAAAATCATTGATTCATGTGCTTCTTGTTAAAAGCTCATATCGTGCGCGAATGAAAATGCACATTTCAATTTGCAACTGATTTGCGATCAATTGCAACTTTTGAACAACCCCCCCCTTAGTCTATTCCAAGGAGACCATTTGATGCTAAAACTGATTAACATAGCAATCACCTCAAAGAAACGTTGGTTCATCTATGAGATACCAGATATAACAAACTGAAACTTACGTAATTAATAATAGGCAGTAAATGCAATTAGGAATCTAACTTAAGCTAAAAAATACGGCGCATGGAGGCACATTTTCTAATTGCATTACATTCATATATAAGTCATACAAGCGCTTTAAGGCACGGATCTACATTCATTACATAGCTATTCTTCAAACAAAGAATTTGCGCATGAGATTATACCTATAGCTAATAAAATGATAGCACAAATTCTCCATTCATAGGAAATTAATTTCAATTAGAAAAAAAATCCTAAATATTAGTCTCAAGGCAGGAGACGTATCTTAAACGATTGGGTCTTGAATCAAAGACTACCCTGTATTCTGAATACAACATTAAAATACACGCAAACATCATGGCACAAATGAAAGGATGATAATATAATAATTTGGGAATATCTGAAAAATTAGAAATTTAATAGGTATAAGAGTAAGCTATATATTTGTAACACCTTAATCAGAGCTCCTCTAATTAGTAAAGTGCAACTATTATTTGAAGGATTAAAAAAATTCATTATTAGATTATCGGAAAATCTATATACGAGTTCATATTTTAGAACGCCATTTATAGGTGCATTTCCCAAGGCAGAGCATCCACAAAGCAAAGCAAAGCATCAACATATCAAGCATGTACAATGGAAGGCTTTGTGGCGTAGTGGTTCTGACTCTCCCCATTCAATACTAGGTTCATAGATTCCAATCTCACCCATTTCATTCAGCAAGAAATTTATCTACATTGCGCTGCACTCAACCCAGGTGAGATGAATGGGTACCGGTAAAAAGAAATTCCCTGATAGCAATGAGCGCCGAATGGTAACCTTGCTATAGCCGGGTATTACTACAAAGAGTGGTTAGAAACACTACATATTAAGCGCTACATAAATGTTGTTTATTATGTTGTGCATTATTGTATGCAGACTGTGGTTTGAAAAGGTACAAAGTCTTTCGACGTCAAAGAAACAATCATCTTGAAATAGAATACAACCTTGCAATGAAATAAAAATGCCGCTCATGGTCAACTTGGCCCATGGGAAAACCCCTCATTTTCTACCTGCATCAAAATCAACATGCATGCCCTACATGATATTCCTATTTTCAAGGCTTTAGCTTATGAAAACACAAGATCATTTTTCTGCTTCCCATTATTTTTTTTGTTGCTTTTTCCTCAATTGAAATATATCTGCAATGAGGCATCTCTTTAAGCACTTTGTATAATTAAGGAGAAACAAAACCAATATACCGCTATGTAAAATAAGTTTGAATTCAATTGAATCACAAGTCTACCGAGTAACTGAGGAGGTTTTCGGCCATCCTTAGTTTGCAAGGAAAGAATATCATTTTTAAAAAACCTCAAACTTTCACAATTACAAATATCACACAAAGTATGATTGTGGAATTTTGAGATGTTTTTTAATTCCATTTTTCCTTCCAAATTAACAGCGGTTGGAGACCCTGCATGGCCGAAAACACCCTCAGTTACTCTACAGCCTTTTTGTTCTTTCATCTATAATGCGACATGCAGTCAATTTTTGGGCAGCTTATCATAAAGTTTCTCTCTATTTTTTTTTCTCACTTCACTATCAAATGAAAAAAAAGGATAAAATGTACAATCCCATTGCAAAATCAGTATGATATCTAACCAAAGCTGCTAGCCAAATTGTGGTAAAATAAATTAGATAGCCATTGGAAATTGTACAAAACTATTAGCTATACTCAACACAATTAAATCTACAAGTAGAATTAGTTAGCTTTTAGTAAAAATGAATAACATTTGGCAATAGGCACTGTATTAAATCATATTGCAATATACATGTATAGCCCTATGACTAGCAAAAAATGATATTATTATAACTTATCCCATTCTTTTTATGTGCGTGGTATGATGATGGAGGGGAGGGGCATGTGTCCTTAAAGGGGAATTACACCCAGACAATAATGTACTGTCAGTAAATGAAGAAAAATCAGATGAACAAACGGTGAAAATTTGAGCAAAATTGGATAATCCGTTCAAAAGTTATGAATTTTCAAAGTTGTCATTTCCACCTGTGCTGGGCATCCTTGAATTGGCATGCGTACAGCTAATTAGCATAACCTGTGATGTCATACATGGAGAACTCCTCATTCACTTTGTATATAAATTTATTGAAAATGGATCAATATCATATTCCAAATGAGGAATCAACACTATTCTTTCTGGAACGCTTGCAGAATTGATGTAGCTATAATATATGTAACCGAAGAAACAAAATTTTGTCTACTTTTCTGGAAAAAGAGGAAAATGTGAAATTTTGTGTACAAAGCGAATGGAGAGCTCTCCATGTTGGCAGTCATTTTATGCCTGTACCTTTGCCAATTTAAGGAGCCCATGAGGGGTGTAAATAAAAACTTTGAAAATTCATAACTTTTGAATGGATTATCCGATTTTGCTCAAATTTTCACAGTTTGATTATCTTATTTTTCTTCATTTAATGATAGCAATTTAATGTCTGAGTGTAGTTCCCCTTTCTTTGTCCCTCACTGGCAAAAAATCTATAAGTCATATGCATTCTCCTGTCCCATGTAATTACCTCTAATACCCTTACAAAGTCAATCCTTCTCCCCCATAAAATATTTATTAAAAAAAAATAATTTTATATACTGCAAAAAAAGAATAAATATCCGTCTTGATGCATAAGACAAGAGAAAATTATGAACAATGTCATAATTTTGATTATTGACACTGGTTTATACCTTTACAAAAGCTATAGAAATAACAATTTAGTAGATCCAAAGGGTTTATAAACTTCATGCAATTTGTCTGCAGTATGCATTCCTAAGATGGTGTTGCTCAAAGGTTACAATTGATTGTAAGTTGCAGTTGATCGGTACGAGCCAATCAAAATCATTGTTTCGTGCGCGTCTTGTTAAATGCGCACACCACGCGCGCATGAAAATGCGCGTTACAATTTGCAAAGTTGCAATTGATTTGCAGTTGATTTTGAGCAACACCCCCTAAGTTTCATAAAAATAAATACAGTCAAACCTGTCTATAGTGGCCACCCGAAGGAAACATAAAAAGTGGCCTCTGAAGACCGGTTGCCTCTATAGACAGGTTCTATTACGCACATTTTTATCTGGAGAAAACCAGTTTAAGTGGCCACTGTAGACAGGTGGTCACTACAGACAGGTAGCTACTAAAGGGGTGTCGCTCAATATCAACTGCCAATCAACTGCAACTTTGCAAATTTTAACACGCATTTTCATTCGCGCATGCTATGCGTATTTATCAAGACGCGCACGAAACAACAATTTTGATTGGCGCGTTCCGATCAACTGCAGTTTGCGATCAATTGCAACTTTTGAACAACACCCCCCTAAGACAGGTTAAATTGTATTGTCTTTGTATAAGAATTTGCACATATCATCGCACAGTACATTAAACTTACTGCTGATCACACAATACATGCATAGAGCTGTTCAAACAACAAAATAGTTTTCATGTTCTATGCACACACACAAAACAAACTTGCATTATAAAATACATGATCAATAGAAATTTCTCAATAATATCTATACTTCACTTGATCCCCAGCCCCATGACGGTTCTCCTCAGCTCGCGCCGGATGTTTTCTTTTTTGTGCCACGGCCCGGCGTTCCGCCCCCACCTTTCGGTGAGACGGGTTTCGTTCGCGTACCTCCTGCCGTCCTGTGGGGTGATTTGCTGGCGGCTCCCACGCGGCCGCGGGGCGTGGTGGAAGTTTTGGAGTTTGATGTGGACGTGGAAGGGACAGAAAGTCCGGTGCTTCGGGAATTTCTTGATGGTGCACCCTCTGTTGGCTGTTTGTGAAAACGTGTTAAATAAAAATCCACATCAAAATGGAAATTTGTTTGCATAACGTAGCATGTCGAAATTTTCAAGTGCTCCATAAAAAGAATTTGAACTTTCTACTGGTCTGAACAGATATTGATAGAATAAAATACAATCATCTGGTTAAAAATAGTCTTCAGGATAATGGGTAAAAATATATCTCGAATATCACCAGATTTCTGGGGGTAATTTTTTATATGTCCACCTAGAATTGTATTTCTAACTCTCTTTGTCTTTAGAATGCTTGAGAAAAGGGTAACAAAACCTACTCTTGTTTTGCTAGATTAACAATAGATTAGCGCTCCTGCATGATTTTTAGGCCACAATAGGAGAATGATTACGTTTGCTCTTGTAAAAATTGAAGGGCTGTTGCATGCAGCATTTTCAGCTCTGCCAATCATCTAACTCAAGTAATCAATATTGTCGTGGTTGCTTTTTAAGTTTACTCAATGCAATGGACCTCCATTTGTTTGGTAGCTTGTTTGAATAACGTTGAGGTGGGACTTACACTTAGTTTTGATCTTGATGTGCCTGGAGTTTTCTTGGCTGTCGATGAAGACGATTTTGTTGACTGGATGAAGAGAAAAAGAAATGAATAAAATACTAAAATTCATGCATTAGCACGACTTTATTTCATGTCCAAAATCTAAAAGTATATCTGAATATTATCCTTCTGCAATTCAGAGATCGCAGTATACTCCTCTATAACTATCATTCACTTTTTTGGTTGATATCTTTTTCCTCTCTCCCTAACTTTCATCAATTACTCCCCATGATCTCTACTTTCATTTTCTTTCTTTTCCAGATCAGTTCAGTTCAGTCCTATCCAGCTCTCTCTCTCTCTCTGTCTATTTCTGACTTTTTGTGGTTCTACCTTTCCTCTTCAGACATTGATCAACTTTCCTGCCTGCCAACTTCTTTCTACCCCTTGTCTCAATTCATCGCATTCACATTATTATTAATGAAGTATTTCATTCACTTCCTTCATCAATCCCTCCTCCTTCCAACCATTTTTTTTTATCTCCCCCACCCTTGTTTCTTCATGCATCTATGACCCTCATTGTCTTCTGATCACCTCCTTCCTTCTGTCTCATTCATCTTTTTATTAAAAAAAAAATTGTCCCTCCCTTTCCACTTCCAATTTCCTACCCTCCAGTTCCCTCCTTTGTTCTTACTATTGTTACGTTCCAACTCTTCCCTCCCTCTATCTCACATCTTCCTTACTCTCCCTTCCCCTGTCATTTTCTAAAATTCCCCTTCTCTCTATCCATCTCCTTCACATTGTCATTATCCAAAAATTCCCCCCCCCCCCTTGCCCTCCATATTTCTGTCTTAACCCCTCTCTCTCAATGTCTCTCTATCTCCCTCTTACGCTGTTCATGTTTATGTTGACAACCCTCCTGTCCTTACAACCTTCCCCTTCTCTCTATCCATCTCCTTCACGTTGTTATTCACCGAGTCATCCATCCCTCCATCAACACCATCCCACTCTTCTTTCTTCCTTCCTCTCTTTCTTTCTGTCTTCCTTTATTCCTTTCTTCATTTTTTTCTTTCTTTTCCTTTCTTTCTTTCTTTCTTTCTTTCTTTCTTTCTTTCTTTCTTTCTTTCTTTCTTTCTTTCTTTCTTTCTTTCTTTCTTTCTTTCTTCATCCCTTCCCTCCTTCCTTCCGTTCTCTCACCCTACCTCCTTTGCTCCCTCCATCCATCTTTCCTTCACTTTACCCTCCTTCTTGCACTAACCTTTGTTCCTGTAGATGTTGATGACCCTCCTGTCCTTCCAACTTTCCCCTTCTCTCTATCCGCCTCCTTAACATTGTTATTCACCGAGTCATCCATCCATCCATCGACACCATCCCTAACTCCATCCACTTCCTCCTCTCCATCCCTATCCTCCAGTAATAGATCATTCTTCCATTGTTTCATCATCTCCAGTACGTTGGTGGGGCCGTTGTTCATGGGGCGTGACCGGTCGCCTGTTATCCAGGGGTGGTCGAGGAGTTCGCTGGCCGTCAGGCGATGCGCTGGGTCTACCTTGAGCAAACCCTGGATTGCATTTTTGGCTGGAGTGGGATAAAACACACATAAAAATCTTGATCATGTATTTAGGAGGATGAATAAAGTTAAAGATGGTTTTGGTTTTCACTCATGAAACAGGAAGATGCTGGCACTATTTTAATGTAGCAGACCATATCACAAATATAAGTTAAAGTGGACAACTGATTCCTTTCTTGTTGGTCTTATTTTGATTTTTTTTCCCCCCACAGCTAGATTGAGCTGCAAATTAAGAATCACAAAAATATATTTTGAAAAATTGCACAAAACCAATCAAGCAGGAATATACTACAATATTCCAAATAATCTCTCATTCCCAAATGCTTTAAAATATTCTCTAATTCTAATTCATGATGTGCACATGCTTACTTGAATAATTGTTTGTAACTAGCCATTTATTATTTTTATAAATGTCCGGACACTTTCTTTGAATACTTTATAATTTCGATCCAGTGGAGCTGATTAGAGCATCACATACTGATAAAAAAAATCCTATCAACGTTAAGGAAGCATTATATATTGGATAACATCCAAGCGAACAAAATCATGGCCGGTGAGAAACAATTCTTTGGGGTGTTCCATCAAAGTTTCGATCAATGCAAACTTACTAATCAAAATTTTATATTACAAGAACATCTTCCTTCAAGGGACGATTTCAAATGATCAAAATAGATATACCAAAATTGCAACGAAGTGCAACTTTATGGAAACAACCTATGTGGCTCATACCTTCATCACTTATTCTCTTCCATGCATTGGTTGTGAAATCTAGATCTCCTTTCCGTATTGAGTCGTATAAACTATCTTCATCTTGCCCTGTGAATGGAGGCTCCCCACTCATCCTGCAAGAAAATATGATGTACATGTAATTATCATTCTTTTAAAAAGAATTATTTCACAGCAAAAACACTGTAAAAGAGGGAAATATTTTTACATGGAAGAAATGTAAGATAAAATTTCGAACCATACAAAACTCTTAACCAACTGTTGTGCAAATCTTGAGGGGCCGGGAATAATTTCATATTTGATAAGCAGTTTTAGAGACAAAGGGAAAATCTTCAACAATTTACCGTACAGTTCAATGTAAAAAATTGCTAAACAAAACATATGTTGCATAGCAATCATGCTATAAAAATGCATAGCAAATTGTGATGCGATATCAAGACAATTATTCCCTGGGGCTTTATCTTGTTGGTGTTGGGGATACAGACATTTTTGTTTTTGAACACTAGTAAAACATCTTGATTATTAATTTGATTGGATTTAAATGATTTCAAGTTTATGCCAAAGGAGAGGATACACACGATACCAATGTTGGTTTGTTTCTGCTACTTTTTTTCAATTATCAAAATATCTGCCGCATGCATATGGTTTATCTGGAGCAACCCTCCAATGCAGATGGAAAAACTGACCATTCGTGTACTGCCTCCAAGTAGCTACTTCGAAGGGATTGTTGAAACAGGTATTAAGCAACAAAAAAGTGCTATCTGTATAAATACTTACAGTAGAAATGCAATAACCCCTATACTCCATATGTCACACTGCTGACTGTACCCCTGGTTGTCTATTACCTCTGGAGCTGTTAAAATGAAAAGAAAAAAAACAAATACAATGAAATTAAAACAGTGGTAAAATTGTGAAAAGTGTCTCTGGCTCTGGCATAACAATTTAATAATGAATTACTTTGTTCAGTCAAATTACATGTCTCTGCCTTCGCCCAATGAGATAGAGTTCATGGCAGATAGAGCACCAGCTACTGAATGTACAGATGTAGAAAGGTCAATTCCATTCAAGTGCAGCGGAGATTGATTATTCTGTCATTATTCATTATCTTATTATGATTTCTTAAAAGCGGTAAACCATATATGTTCTGAGTACTTTTGATCACTTTCAAAATACATAAAAAGCTTATAATCAAGCAGACTTTGTTAGTTTTGCCATGTCTTTATCTGAACCTCTTTATGTCGCCACACCTGGGCGATGTTTCACCAAATCATTCTTAAAACTTACGCACGACTTTAAGAAAGACTCGAGTATGTTAACGAGTGTAATACGCATAAGATTCTCAATCATTCAGCACAAGAACTGATACCAGTCCTGCTTAAAGGTAAAATACTTCTTTTGCAGCCTAAAATTTGACTTTCTAAGATTGTTGTGTTATGTTGAAAAGTACTAAATGTTAGAACACCCGTTAGCACACGTTAACCCCTCATTGACCAATAGCGCAAGAGTCTCTCTCAGTGCATATTACGCATGGTGTGGCACTGTATGGAAGTGCGCACTGTATGTGCTCTTTTGTGCGTGTGTGTGGTACCGTAATACGCTAGGAGTATCACGATACCGTTTGTGTCAAGATGAATTATGATAGAATAGATTTTTATTTGAATTAAATATTCTGGACTACATTCGACCAAAATACTTCATAGAAGTTATTATTTTGGCATATCTGAGGTACACAACAAGTTGTAAGCATAACCGTAATGCGTGCAAATGTATTTTTCTACCTTTAAAGTCGGTCTTAAATTCTTCTGTAACTTGGTAAAACACCACCCATATATTAACAACATGAAAGACAAGCATTATAAAGACTTACCCATATACATCGGAGTACCACACATGTTCTGGATGTCACTACCAACACCTCCTTTGACAACGGAAAGACCAAAATCTGTTAACTGTGTGAACAAAGGGGAAAATTAATTAGTTAATACCACAATACAAATTTCAAGCCTTTAGAGACAAATTCTTGGGAAATATCTAAACACCATCATGTTAAATTGCTTCACTAAACAGCACGCGTAATCTTCAGTGTAATACAATTGTGCAGCACATATGATGATGATGATGATGATGATCCACAGCATGTGTATAGTGCTATATATCTGTTTAAAAACATTCAAAGGCACAGACTCCTCCAAGAATTTCAGCATCCAAATGTTCTTCAAAACAAGTGAGTCTTGAGTGGGGCTTAAATTTTGCCAAGCTGTCAATCTCGTGAAGAGATTGATTGAAGAGATGAAGGGTTAGAGTTCCACCAGCAAAGGTGCCATGGAGGAAAAAGTTTGATCTCTACATATATATATACATATATTTGTCATAGGTGTTTGGAGAAAGATACCAGCTAACCTAGACCAGGACGGGAGTAACAATGTTTGATGAGAGCAGAGAGCAACGTGCAAAAATGCTAGAAGTTTGAACAGCTCCCCCAAAACCTATTCCACAATTTGATATGTGGTACAGAGAATTTATCTATAACTATGAGGTATTTACTAATCAAGAAAGCAAAAATAAACTTACCTTAATATTTAATCTATCAGTTGGTTCATCAGGATTCTTGCTCAATAAAATGTTCTCTAATTTGATGTCTCTATGTACAATATCTGTGTAAGAAAAAAAGGCAGAATAGAACA
>BQKZ01001720.1:0-21283 GCA_036244855.1 Temnopleurus reevesii
AAAAAAATGACTTACAATGCGCCCTTAAAATATTGTCTGACTTTGAATCTGTCTCTAACCTAAAAATCAACATAGGGAAAACACATGTAGTATGGCTATGAAAGAACAGGACTCTTAAGGCCGAAATTTTACATGAATATAATTTGAACTGGATTTCAGAGGGCCACTTTAGGTACCTTGGTATTGATTTTTCCGTTCATTTGTCACAGATGGTAGATCATAAAATATACTGCGAGAAAATTAAAGAAATAAAACGTCAAATGAATATGTGGTTGAAAAAGTCTTTAACTCATGTAGGACGAGTAACAGTTGTTCTTTATTTATACCAAAATTGTATTACTTGTTTCTTTCACTTCCAGAGTCACAGCCACAAACTAGATCTGATTTAAATCGATGTTTTTCTCTTTTGTATGGGCGAATAAACCTGACAAAATAGGAAGGAAACAAATTTGTCAACTATATGGATGACGGGGTGAAAATGATAAATATCTTTTTTACATATAAAATCGCTGAAATTATCGTGGTTAAGGAAATTTCTCCTAGATTCACAGGTGGAAAATTTTAATCATCATATGTTTGTTACCTTTTTGCCTTTCTACAGTCTTGCTATAACATGTACATGTATATGGATTCTGATTTTTGAAGAAATTTATCAATTTCAACTCATAATCCCGTTTGGAAAGAGGTGCTTCTTGCCTATATAGAACTTGTTGATATTTCTTCAATGAATATTGCCTCTCAATCTTTATGGCATAACCCTAAGATTAAAATAAATAATGCTTCAACATTTCTAAAACATTGGTGTACGAACGGTATACGTTTTGTAAACGATATTTTGAATATTGATGGTACATTTCTATTTTATTTTCAATTGAAAAATAAGTTTGATGTACATATTAATTTTTATTCAATATTATGGAATATGTAATGCCATCCGGGCCGGATATGGAAAAACTCTAATACCAAAGATAACAGAACCAACACGTATTACACCAGGGGCATTGTTAGTTTTATTGAAAAGAAAGAGGTGATGTTCCCATATATACCAGTTCTTTTTTAAACATCGAGAAATATAATATATAATGTTAAAGTCTCTCAAAATGGAAAATGCAATTAGGAATCTATGATAAAGTATTTTTTCATATTGTTTGATTCCTGTTCTTTCAACTATAGACATTAGCTTTAGGTGGTTCCAATATAAAATTCTAAATAATATACTCTATATGAAAGATTCTCTTTATAGATTCAAATTAGTTGCCGATAAAAACTGCACTTCAGTGATGAGACACTAATACATATTTTGTGTGACTGTCCTTATACAGTGAAGATATGGCTCGAGCTTGAAAAATGGGTGTATATAAGACTGGATTCAGAATAAAATTTTCAAACGAAAATACGTTATTTGGATTACTTGGAATGCATAACACCGCATTGAACATCATTATGATTATTGTTAGAAGAGAAATTTACTCTGCGAAATGTAAAGATCAAATTCTATCCTTAGAAAAAAAATTGTTAATGGTGAAAATGTATTATGACACGGAAAAGTTTATTTCTCGAACAAATCAGAAATTTTTTTTGACAAGAAGTGATATCAGTTCAGAAATTGTTTCTGAATTAAATGTACTTATATTTAATAGTTATGCAATATTCAACTCGTGTATTTAAGTTTTTTCATTATAAAGGTTCAATTCATGGAAATGGGACGTACTTATCTTGATGGATATAAATTTTCCTTGTTTAGATGATATGTAAAATGGATGTTTGTAACATTTTCTTGGATAAATGTAAACTAACTATTTTATGTAAAAATGTTATGTAAATTTTGTTTTTCAAAAAAGGAACCCTGTGGAAGGGGAAAAAAGGTCATCACCTAAATTTTGGTGCCACCTATCACCAATTTGGCGCTCCCTTTCAACGTTTGGCGCCCCATTTTAAAGCCTTTTGCCACCAAATGTTGGCACCCCTAGCTCTGACCCCGGGGAGGGGGGGGGGGGGGGCTAGTTCCCCCAAAGCCGCCCCCCCCCCACGGTGTGCGCATGATCATCGCAAAAATATTTCTGATAAAATATTGATACAGAACGGCGAGCGTTTAATCTTGTTTAAATCAAAACTGTAAGGAGCCGACTTGTCTCATATCTCATGTATCTGCAGCTCTTTAAATGTCACTATAATGATTTTTAAAATTATATTTTCTTCATTATGCAACGAATGTTTCCCGCTTTGAAAATTGATATGTGATTAAAAATATACACGTAAAAAACCTTGATTGATAAATCGTTGTCATGTTAATTCGTTTAATAAGGAAACAGACTACAGAAAAGGAATGAGAATATAAACAAAATTTAGAAAAAAGAATAGATAATTAAAAAAAAATATACAAATAAACAAATGAAAATAATATCGATAATGAGGGAAATAATAATAATTCAATTCACATTTTACATATAATTGTAAAAATCCCATTAGTACTTTTTTCTTTATACACGAAAAAGATTTATAGTCAAAGAACTAACGCAGTCTCCGGTAAAGCCCCGGTCACATAGGACCCCGGAAGCAACACGATTCACCCCGACTCTTTCTTAATTCACAGTTAACTGCCTCAGAACAATGAGTCGGGGTGAATCGTGTTGCTTCCAGGGTCCTATGTGACCAGGGCTTATAAATATTAACAGTACTTTACTGTCCGTCATGTATGATAATGATATGAAATTGAACTCGAATGAAGTTATTTTGACGGATTCAATAAATATTTCGTATCAATTGGAAAAGTATAGCAGACAGCATTCCATGGGTGGTAATTCATCTAATTCCTTTGAAAATTATCTGCCGGCGAAGAGAGCAAGGGATTCACTTTTCTTGAAATTCTCCAGAACATAAAAACCATGTCACTGCTTGTATTAATTTCTTTGCTGGACCAATATATGCTTTCTGGAACGGCGCCCGATAAACGAAAACTCGCTCAAGTAATCCCAATATTCTAAAAGGTTGATACATGCAAATGAATTGTCTAACATCGGCCTATGTTTGCTGATCTCTCTGTTGTTTCCAAGATTACTAGTATTGAAAATGTTATTGACTATCGATTATACATTTTTCTTACATGCAAAATATATTGATAACTGAGTAATATTGTCTTTCAAAAACAATTTCAATTGTCACGATTGTGTTAGCAATTTTGGATTAACCAAATTCTTTCTAACAAAAAAAAAAGTCTATAAGACCGGCAGCAAGCAAGGGGTAGTCAATATACCAATTTTAATGTTTATTGATGCAAAGATCGTAATCTCACGTATTACGAATTCACTCTGCAGGCTATACAAAATATCACATTTCTTTCTTCTTCTTTTTTAAAAGAAAATTCAACAAAAATGTTGACTTTTCGCTATATAACATGCCTCTATTAATTTTGCATAATTTTTGAAATATTCACGATGAACTCTTATTCTAGATTTTACATCAATCCGATTTTTAATTGTTAAAGTAAGTAAATGGCGAGTTGTCCGTTAGTACGTCACAGATTCTGTCAAAGCTGCCGATCGTGATATCATCAATGACCCTTTTTCAGATGGACGATTAATGCCATTGTTCCTTGGATGTCATGATAGTCACCGGCGCCTGATTATGCATGCATTTTGATGAGAACATCCANCCCTAGAGAAATTAAAATGCAAAATGTGCTAATTTGATATACTAGAAATGAATTCGAACGATAAAGTCATGCTGCCGAGAGAACGAGAACGGATTTGTGCTTAATAGAACGACCGCTTCACTAAAAAAAGACAAATTATCATCAATTAGAATGAAACTACCACGCATTCAAATGAAAACATCATGAATTCATAAGCAAGAAAAAGGAATTTAAACCAGGGATATCTGCGAGTTCACGGAATATGACGAATTTGAAATAAAAGAAAATTAAATCCAATGCTATTATTCCGATTTTGGCCGGGAAATCCTATATTAATATATATCTACCCTTTCCAAAATAAAACACATGGAACTAAAGTAGTCCGTCGTAAATAAGAACTGCACATTGGTTTTTTTCAGGATTTAATTGATTTATTACCTTCTGCGCACACGATTTGTTCAATTTCAATATGTGAAAACAGACTTCTTGTTTCTCCCTATACATCCTGATCGGCGGTGACCATTATGACATCAAAGTATAGCAAAATATTAAAAGAATGTTATTCAGATGACAATGGAAGTCACACGCTAGAGATCCCATTACGTAACAGATAACTGTCAATTGTCAAAAGTCCTTGATATCATCAAGGAGACACCTCCCTTAAAAGTGTTGAAGCAGACTCTTTTGGTAATTTATCTATTCATTTATTCATTGATCAATATTTTAGCAGGATGCCCTCACAGCAAGATGTTGGTATCACGAGGGGTCCTGCATAATAAAAAGTACATGAACATATACAGTAAAGTCTGAAGTATTGTGTGAAGTATTATGACAAATTTGCACGGTTTCGCACATCCATAACATATTTAAAAGCAAAAAAAGCCAATAAAATATCATGATCTTAACGACGGATGAGTATTTCTATTACCAAAATTATGAGGAAATATAAGAGGGATTTAATATATTCAAATTTATGTGCGTTTGTTGCCAACGAACTTAGTTACATAGTATTCATTAAACCGGTTGAAAACAAAACGATTGCGTTACTTGGAATCAAGTTGGCATATATTTCTTGTTGCTATGTTGGGCAAGCCTCGGGCCACCTGTAGGGTTGTCGAGAACAGCCTTTATGTTATATGCATGCATACAATTTGAATATCTATTTAAACCCGGGTCTTAGTAAACCCGGTAAACAGGGTCAAAGCTCACAAGTAATTCATATAAAATTGACCATCATCTCATTATACCAACATGTTTCTCGGAAATGGATATATGGAACACATTATCTGCAAATTGCTTCCCCAAGATTTACGAAGCTTTCATCATTGACATAATTTCACACAGTCCATTTTGATCTGCCCTCACCTCGTCCGATCAAAGGGACGAAACATGTTTTTTGATAAAGTCAGCTGCATGAATTGATTACTGTTTTGTGTTCTATTTATTCATAATAAATTCATAAGTCCAGCTAGGGTTTGTATATCCATCTCATGTACTGAAAAAAAAACCGCCGCTCCTGAGAAAAACTTTTAATACTTGTACTATGTTTATTGTTTTGATAAAAAGGGATACAGCCGTTGATCACTACTACAAAAACAGAAAAGGCACGTTTGTCGAACAGATATCATTGCTGAAACATCATTCGATTGACGTCACTGCAGTCAGATATTGCTTTCTTTTTTTCCCTTCTCCATTTTCAACGATTTTCTACAAATGAAGTCAGGCCAGCCTCTTCTCCTTTGTTTTTCTGGAAAATATTTGACGATTCGCTTGAATGGATATTCCTCAAGCCCTCTTCTTTCATACAAAGTTGACATGAAAAGAATATCTCATTCTGTATGAGATACGACCAAGGTTAAAACATCATTTCTTCAAACAGTCTTTCTTGGTCGATCAAGAAATTTGGCACATACAATTTTTAACTCTTGATACATTTTACCGACACATTTAAGTGCATAAAAAGCATGACAACGTTGAATGCAAAGCTAATTACGGTGTTCGGAGCGACGGGAAGTCAGGGCGGATCTTTGATAAAAGCTCTGCTCCAAGATGGAACGTTTGCCGTCAGAGGTGTTACCAGAAATACGGATGGAGATATCGCACTCAAATTGAAAAAGAACGGTAAGATTTTTTTGTTGGTGCCATCAGCTAACATAAGTTTAAAATTCTCATAAATTTAGGTTCGGAGGTGAAAAAAATACAGACACCATTATTTACAATGTAGTCGGACAATGTTATATTGACTTTAACCATTCGACATTAAAAGAAGATAATGTCTTACGTTCTGGTGCAGCCTTCTCGAGAAAAACATTGGGAAGAAGCACAAAATAGAAAACCATGTGTACATCGGCCTTTCAGCTTAAAGGAGGGGGTGAAAAGCAATTAAGAATTAAGCAAAGAGAAACGAAATATGAATATAACTGCTTCTAAATGCAGATATAAACTCGCTACTAAATACAATGTATGGAGTAGAATCTGAGTATATACCAAAGATACATATATTTGTGTATACTATGCTTACAATACGGTAAGCTGAATTGTGATTTAATTGAAACAATTAACTTGAGTTTAAGGAAAGGCCTGACAAGCAAACAAAAACGGAAAAAAGCAATGCAAAACAAAACAAATGATAAAAATAAAGATAATGATAAATACGATAATCATGATAATAATGATAACAAGAATGATAATGATAATAAGAATGATAATAATGATAATAATAATAATGATAATAATAATAATAATAATAATAATATAGGATTTTCCGTCCAAATTCACGCAATTTTCATTCGAATTAATACTTATGCCATTTGAATAAGCGTAGATTGGTTTTGCCGTGTAAATTGTCATTAAATTTGTGTATTTTTACATACGATTTATGTTTGTCGAATGTTTGTGAGTTCTTATCATTCAATTTAAAAACGAGCCAGTTAGCATTCAAAATAGTCAGTGATCATTGAAGCGTAATTTCTAGCTTTTAGATTATCAGATTAGCATTCTCTTTCTGAAAGATATCATTCAAGTTAAGAAAGCGGGTAATACAGGAGAAGTGAACAATATGAGTATGTTCCGAATCCTAACAAGGAAAGGGAGTATATGCATTCTGCACAATTATTCTTTTTAATCAATAGGCCTAGCGTATAATTTTTTTACCTGTTCACATTTGAATCACCGTCATCTATTTGTTACATGGTCATGTATTCCCTTCATTTCCTAACGATTTAAAATTATGATTTAGATTATGATTTAGAATTATGATGGATATGAGGAATCATATAAGGCAAGTAATTGTTTCCTTTCAGTTCATTAAATGGATGATTGAATTCGATTATATATATATATATATATTTTTGAAGTTGACCATTATAATTGATAAAAGAGAATCGATCACCCAATGCACGGCAATGATTCATTGTAAAAGCCTAAACAAATACACAGACACATACAAAGAAATCTGAAGATTAAGAGACAATAAAAAGGGAAGATTCTGATATAGATCTTTAAACAAGAATTAAATTTTAAAAAATCCCATGAACACTGTAAAGACACCTGAAATCAATTTAAAATGCAAATTGTGTTAACTCGATCGCTATAAATGAAATTTAAATGATAAGATCCTGCCGTCGCAGCAACCGAAATCCGATTTGTGCTGAATGGAATGACCGCTTCGCGAAAAAAAGCGTATTTTTTATGAATTAGAACGAAACTATCACTCATTCGAATGAAAACTCTGTACATTTTGTAAAAAAGAAAAGGGGAACATGAACCAGTGATATCCGCAGATTAAAAGAGTTTGTCGAATTTGAAATGAAAGATAGTTAACATTCATGCTATACTCGTGATTTTGGACGGAAAATCCTATAATAATAATAATAGTTAATGTTAATTTAACAAAAATATTTTATTCAAATTCAGCTGTTATCCCATGACCCCCTCCCCCCCAGAATTCTCTCATATCTGCAAATAGCAAGAATCATAAGATGATCCATCATTGTGTCATGCCTTCACAGATTTACAAAACAGTCCGCAAGACGACACTTTTTTAATAAAATGTAAATATTTAAAAAAAGATGATATATCTTTTTTTGTTGTTCATTTTTCTGGCATATTCTATCTGCGTGAGGTGTTCTGTAATAACTCTTTTTTAAAATAAGAAATGATAAAGTTCTATTTTTAAACAAACTTTTATTCTATTCAATAATGTTTAAAATATGAATGATATATATACTATATACTATATACTATAGTAGTACGAAAGAGCTGCATAGCTTCCTTTGCTTTCATGCAAATTAATGTAGCCTCAAATGAATTACATATAAAACAGAAAAATTGTGCATTAATTCAGACCATTGACTACAAAATTGAGTCACACTTTCGTTTTAATTCTGTTAATTAAAAGTAATGCAAGTTTGTTTTATTGATACCATAAAGTGATGAGAAGAAAGATAAGAAGACGGATACACAGATAAAAATAAAGAAAAGAAGAGAGGATGGATAGATAATGGATAGATGGATGAATAAAAGGTCGAGGGAGAGAGAGACAAAATGAACAAAATGTGTGTGTGTGTGTGTGTGTGTGTGTGTGTGTGTGTGTGTGTGTGCGTGAGCGTGAGTGTTAAGACGGTTGAAACTTTTATCATTTAGTTCTTTCTTGCAACCAACAAGTTGAAGAAAAACAGTACCGTCATCGATCTTGTATAAAAAGTAAACACATTGACTTGTAGAATTGTGTCAATATTCACACAAATTTGATGACCTTGTTCTCCATTTGAAATAAAGAAATAAGTAGTATACGTAATATAATTGACAAATCGACCCTTTGATTTTGTGGGTAAAATGTAAATTAGTCAAAATGGCGCCTATCTTGACTAATCTGATGGACTTAACCACTGATGGAATAATCAATTATAACTTTATTAGCTTAAGCGTACATGACCGCTACACTCTTTCCGTCAGTCTAAACAAAATATAGCGAGTAAATTGAGAAAACTCACGGTAGTCATCTGCACGGTGGACTAAGCAAAATTAATCTACCTTCTGTGACTAGCGAATCTACAGATGAGCATACTGACTTATTTCAATTTCCAATTTAACTTTATTCATCCAGACCCATTAGGCGGGTTTACTAAAATAATTATGCAAATTTTATGCATGCCTCTAACACAAAGGTTGTTCTTGATAACTTGCCCGCGGCTTTCCCCAAATAGTAACAAGTAATGTATGCAATCTGAATTCCAAGTATTGTAGTCTTATTGTTATCAATTTAAGGAAACCACTTAACTCAGTTCGTTGGCAAAAAAAAAAACCCGCACATAAATTTGAATGCATTATAAAAGCCGCCTATTCAAACAAACAGCACATGCACAAAAATTCGGCTATTGGAAAATAAAAAGATAGATCTTAAATTCTCGTGGTGGAAAACAAAATACATTATCTAAAAGTTGTAAAGAAATATAACAATTTTTTGTACAAAATTATGCTGACGATGCTGAAGCTAGAAATATTTATTATGGTCGATTTATAACGACAAAATTCAAATTCAATCTTGATTTAGGAATTCATTTTAGAAATCAGTTGATTTTTGTAGTTACTTTTAGTTTGTAGTATTTGATTGATGGATGGATACAATCGTAGTCCATCACCTTAGCCTCGGTCCATTAAAATGAAAATAAAGAGCCAATGATGTTTTTCCTTCTGAAAAATGGGTCGAGTCAGGGACGTTCCACGAGGGAAGATAACCGTTGCGATATTGTGATTGTGTCATAGAATGTTAAATTATTTTTGTGAAATTGTAACGATGCAAGATTCGTCAAATATACGATGGAGAAACACTTACACACTAAGAAGCAATGTTCAAACTCGCACCTTTAAATGTCATACTGGGCGCACTCTAAAGGTGCAAATATTATACTTTATAGCAGAGGTACAACTTTTTGATAGGTGCATAATTACAATGGAGTATCAGAATAATAATGCCCTGTTTTTTTTTTTTGTAATAGGTTACCCTTTACCCGGGGTGAAGAATTAATTCAACACCTCACCAAGCACATAGAGATCGGAAGCGACTCAGACCCAAAACCTTTGAATTACGGTGTTCACACATTCCCCTCGTGAGTCTAGCTCGACTCTTGCTCGTGGTGGCCGTGAGATATAGCTGAAGGATCCCCTGCTCACCGGGGATGTGTGAACACGCCACTGTGATTCGACAACCGAAGTAATGTTCGCCGTTAAGGTGCTGTATCCGTTCTGTGTAGAGGTGCAACTCTGCACCCTACCTAATGCCAGAAATGACTTTGCAACCTTTTCTGGTTCATTGCACCGTTTACAGCCCTTTCTCTCTAATAATGTGTACCATTTCTTTCTTGGCCATGTTTATTTGCCCTATTTCATTGCTATGAAATAATTGTCGCCACCGGAAACAAAAGGGTGAGAAGGCGTCAACTTAGTTTCAGTCTCACCGTTTTCTGAATATTGAAGCAGAATTAATGATTGGGTGGAACCGAAAAAACAAATTTGCTCAAAAGAACTCTTTTAATATAATGATATTCTGTCGCTCAAACGAAGGCTGCTTTGCCTTTATACTACTATGATGTAACACAAGTCCGAATCTGAAATATCCATGAATCTTTAGTTATCCAGGGTTTTTTTTAGGGGGGGGGTAGAGAATCGGAAAGATATAAAGTAGAAGGGTTATATGAAGAGAAGAGAATTTAACATGACTATTAAAAGAGGATAAAGAGGAGGAAGAGGAGGAAGTAGAAGAGAACGAATTCGAAGAAAAAAAGAACAGGGTTGAAAAGAAGAAAAAATAGAAAGAGAGAGGCATAAGAATGTAAAATGAAAAAGGAGAACATCATGCGAGGATTAAGTAAATGAGAAAGAAGAATAAATTAGAGAGGAAATGTACATAACAAGCAATACATTCTCAAAATTTATAGATGATATTTACATATATATTTTTTAATTAATGAATGAATTTATTTATTTGTATATACTATCCTTTTTAAACTATACTATCCTTTTTCAATTACATTGAATTCCGCAGTTTTTTGTCAATTCTGTCTCGTGTTATACTACTTCTCAAATGATTTAAAGTACCGTAAAGCATTGGATAGAGACACACATACATGATGCATTTGGTGCATTTGGCATTTCTTGCAATCGAATGTTGTAACATGGTAACCTGTTAGAAACTGAAATAAAGTACTTGGAATCCAGTTTGCATACATTATTTGTTGCTTTGTCAGGTAAGCTTTAGCGTTGTCAAGAACAACCATTGCTTATGGAGTACGATACAATAGGCGGGTTTACTAATAGTGCAAATTTAATTCATGCCTCTAACACAAAGGTTGTTCTTGACAACCCGAAAGCTTGCCCAAAGCTTGCCCGACATAGCAACAAGGACGGTATGCAAATTGGATTCCAAGTATTGTAGTCTTGTTATTGTCAAAAACACCACGTAACTACGTTCAATGGCAAGAAAAGCACATAAATTTGAATATATAAGTAAACCAGCCAATTCGCATCTATTAGTGAAGCCGTCTATTTGCGTTCTGATTTTTCTGACATGAATATAAAATTGTATAAATGTAGTTCACTAAGATTTACATTCCCATATCTCAATATTCACTGGACTGGATGATTTTGGGCGTAAGAGGGCACATGTTCAGAAATTAATGCTAAAGGGTGCGTCTGTCTGATGTTTTATGGTATTCAGACAGCCACCGTTGACATTCTCTTCTTAAGTCATTCTTTGGTTTATTTTATCAATTTGAAAATGAAGGATACAAGTAATCAACCATGCACCTATTGGAACAGCAATGGCGATGGCACTAACCTAGTTTCAAACGTCATTACTCTCATTGTCATTATCATTTTTTTGTAAAATAAAAATTCTTTAGTTTTTTGGTGCAAATTTTCACACCTTGATAGCATTCGATTATGTGATTGCAAACATGCGGGGGTACAAAGTAACACAAGTACTTTCTTTGTAACATAATATCTCGGTCTAGACACAATTCCCACGACTCAGCTTTCAAGAATTTGTTTTCATGTTATGATGTTGTTGTAACATATCATAACATGAGAAAAAATCTTGCAAGCAGTCGTTTTCCAAGGGAATGTATGAATAATAACGAAAAAACAAACTTATGTGACTGAAATGCCAACTTGAACTACAAATATTTGTATGTGTAGTTTGCAATCGAAATTGGAGTGACAGTGTCTAATAAGGAAGAAGAAAAAAAATCAAATATACCCTTTAAAATAGTAAAATATAAAATATCACTTTCCGTTACAAGTGTCTCCTCTTGATTGATAACTCCCATTTATCTGGATTTTTAAAAACGTTTACTTTCATAATTACATTAATTCAGATGATTCCCCCAAGTTTGTAAATGATTAACGATTTTATTGTATTTTCAGGTGTAGAAGTAATGAATGGTGACTATGATGACCCTACGACGTTGGACGCAGTGATGGCTAATAGCTATGGTGTCTACGTGGTGACGGGGGCCTACATTGAAAAGTTCTACGAGAATAAAGAAATTGCCAGGGTAAATCTTAATGCAACTTTCAAAATTGCAGTCACATCGCAAAGTACACTTTAAATCAATTAATTTCAGCAATTTTATTTTGTCTGTCTGGTGTGGTCCTGCTTTGATGTGACTATACAAAATAGCTGGCAAGAGAAAAATTTTCTCGGGATAATTCTAGGAAAGTTTAGAAACCAAGGAGGGGGCACATCCTTAAAACCTAACCAGAGGAGGGCTCGGTTTTGCTTGATCCACCTTAAATGATTGACCCACCACCCCCTTTTCTTGAAAAAAATTATTAACAGTATTATACCTAATAGTCCATGTATGCATTGATATATGATCAAACTTTTCATTTTCAGAAAATCACGTTTTTCTCACATTAAGGGTTACTTCTTTAAAAGTATTTATCAGAATTCCATAAAATTTTGCAAGATTGTTCACTGTAGGCCTAATGTCATGTGATAAACAAATTAATGGAGCTTTTTAATGATTTATACCCGATACGAGAAAAGTTTTGAGGAAAAGTATGGATGAAAAGGCTTTTAATCTGGATTTAAGAACACCTCAAAAGATACAAGCATTTTTATAATAAAATACGTAACTAATAGTGAGCTTTGGTACGAAATAACTTATTTAAAATGAAATTAACACTCTATTTATATACACAAGAGCAAGTGGTATTTTTACAATCTAATAAGTCATACTGTGTTTTCAGCAAATAGACATGAAAACAAATGTGTTGTAATATGTATTGACAAGTCCTACTTCTAAGTTGACTAAATATGTATGTTTTATAGGTGTTTACTCATACCTAAAGGGTTTGAAAATCAATTCATTTATAGCGGGTAATTGATTTCAACAGTCTCTGCCGCAAATTCATTTTCATTTCTAATGTTTAGCTATCTCAGCAACTTTACAAAATGAATATTTAATATTGACTCACTACTCTCAGGGCACTTCTTTGGTGCAAGCTGCAATCCGTGCAGGCGTGCAACACTTTGTGTACAGCGGGCTACCATCATGTAAGGCAATCACTGGTCAGTCTTGTCCAGAGTTTGAGGGCAAGTCAAAGGTTGAACAGTTCATGTTTGAATCAGGACTACCTTCTACAAGTCTCAGACAACCGCCATCTATGGAGAACATTCTTATCGATTTCATTCCATTACTGCAAGATGATGGCACGTTTGTTTGGAGTAAGTTTTACATGTGGAAACACTATATAGATCTTATACTAAGAGTTCTCAAACTAAGCTGCCCAAGGGATACGTTACGAAATATCAGGAGGAGGGAGTTAAAAGAAAACATATCATACACTGGTGCTAACAAATTTTTCGTTGAGCAAAGCTTTATTTGGCAAACTATATTGGACGGGTAAGATCATGAGCAAGATGACGAGATCAGGGCTAACATGGCTAATGTAATGCCCCAGTCACATATAACCCCGGAAGCAACACCATTCAACACGACAGTTAACTGCCTCAGAACAAAGAGTCGTGTTGAATCGTGTTGCCTCCGGGGCCTTATGTGACCGGGGCTTAAGGTTTATTTCTGGAGGACTGGGTGGTGGGAATACATACTTTTCGAACTTTAGATAGAAAATATGCTGTCAGAACAACTATTGTTGAAAAACTATAAACTTATGTTCTTACTGTATATTCTAAAGCATGATAGAATTATCACCAAAGGTTGGTAAGGTCTTAACTAAGTGCAGTGTGGGTATATATGCTGGGTAAACACGAGAGTGCCCCGTGTATCTTTCTTTTGTTCTGTTTTTTTTTTTAAGTATATGAAATAATCAATTAATTCCTTGCAGAAACTATGTAAAGCTACAATGCCGAAAGTGGAGTACTCATTGGACACCGAGAATGACATTTTATAACATGTGACAGCTAGAATAGCCAAGCACGTAGACAGGGTGCGGGTAAAGGAGGGCACCACCGTCAACTTTCGTGAAACGAAAAAAAGCAAGAGAACAATAAAATCAAAAGAAAAGGGAGTGATTTTTTTTTTCATTTTACATTTTTGCTCGGCGGCGACCTTTTTATTTTTATTTTTTTTCTGCTTGTTAAGCACATTTCGCCCACCCCCGTTTGGCTACGTGCCCGATGGCATTTCGAATGCAATCCTTGCCTGTACCTAATGAGCCAAAAAAGGGCACTAATTTACTTTGTCATTCAATATGAACATGTCTGCCAAAGCTTAAAGGGGAACTACACTCAGAGATTAAATTGCTATCATTAACTGAAGAAAAATAAGATGAACAAACTGTGAAAATTTGAGAAAAATCGGATAATCCATTTAAAAGTAATGACTTTTCTAAGTTTTGATATACACCCCTCATGGGCTCCTTAAATTGGCAAACGCACAGGCACAAAATGGCTGCCAACATGGAGAACTCTCCATTTGCTTTGTACACAAAATTTCACATTTTCCTCTTCTTCCAGAAAAGTAGACAAAATTTTGTTTCTTCGGTTAAATATGTTATAGCCACATCAATTCTACAAGCATTCCAGAAAGAACGGGGTGAATTCCTCATTTGAGATTATGATATTGATCCATTTTCAATAAATTTATATACAAAGTGAATGAGGACTTCTCCATGTATGACATCACAGATTATGCTAATTAGCTATACGCATGCCATTTCAAGGATGCCCAGCACAGGTGGAAATGATGACTTTCAACATTCATAACTTTTGAATGGATTATTCAATTTTGCTCAAATTTTCACAGTTTGTTCATTTGATTTTTTTCATTTACTGACAGTACATTATTGTCTGGGTGTAATTCCCCTTTAAGCAAAATCGAGCAGGCTTCAATCAAGGGCTTAATATACATATAGCATAAATACAGAAGACTAAATTTCGATTTCTCTCTCGTTACCATAATAAAAAAAACACTAAATATTATTTGTCCGCCTCCTCCCAAGACGTTAGCAATGCAGGGGGTAGGAAATGTGATGACGACATGTTATGTGCCGTTGTCTCGTTTCACTTCATTGATTTACACAGTTTACTTATGTACCTGACAAAAATAGATCTTACATCGATACATACAATCGACTATAAGTTATTAAGAATCTGTATCCAGTCAAAAATTATATATGATGTGCTTAAATAACTGATGAAAGATAGACATAGATATAGTTGTATATACATCATAAATCGGGCCGAAAAGACCTAGCAGTGCGACCATTTTTTTAACAGAATAGACAAATTTCGTAATGTATTCAAATTTATTCACCTCTGCCCCAATCAAATTTTGTCTTCCACAGTCAGAAAATAATGGGAGTACAATAGTCAGAATTTCAGAAGCTTGTCATTGTGTGTTTGACAAAATAGCGTGCATAAAATTTGAATACATTACGAAACTGGTCTACTTGCCGATGTCGCTAATTTATTCACCAATCACCACTACCATCGTTCATTGAATCAGCGCCTCCTAGAAATTCTATTCAATCCCCGCTTGTACGCACTATTCATCACGATGGCTTCATTATTTACTTTACATTCTTGACAGATTATCTTGCTCTGTCATTTCTGTCCTGAATAAATTACGACGGCTCATTTCAAGGGTGAATATCAAATATACAATTTAAATCACGTTTTAAGGATTTTTTTTTTTACGATGTATCATAAATGTTAATTATACCAAATCTTTCACTATCTGAGCTCATCCTTATTCAATTTTCAGACACATATGAGCTTTAATTTTAGTATTCTTGGCGATTTTGTGTATCAATGTAGGGACAATTTTCGGCAAATACATAAGTAAACTGTGTAAATCACTGAAGTGAATCAAGACAACGGTACACAACATGTCGTCATCACGTTTTTCATCCCCTACAAAGTTGTCTTTCTCAACCTTATTTGGGAGGGGGTGGACATAAAGATTTAACATGAATTTGTGCAATAGCAAAGTTAAATGTAATTTTCAATCATCTGTACCTGTATTCTCCATGAACTTAGTTCTCCATTGAGGCATAATGTAGGCATGTGCACATTCAGTCAAACTGAGGACTTAAACTCTTCTTCAGGTGTCATCAGGGCATGGAAGATATTTAAAAAAAAATATACAAGAGATCGGATTTAGTGAATTATCATATATGCATCATTTTATTTATATTGCCAGATATACCGATGGAAGGCAAGCCAATGCCGATGTTAAACCCAGCCGATGATGGAAGAGCAATCTTAAAAGTTTTTAAGAATCCTGAGGAGTATTTTGGTCGTCGGATTGGACTAGCCGGTGATTGTAAGACAATGGAGGAGTATGCTGCCATAGCATCCAAACATATGACTCCTTATGTCATCAAAGCTAGCAAGGTAGGCCCTTACACACAATGGAGGAGTATGCTGCCATAGCATCCAAACATATGACTCCTTATGTCATCAAAGCTAGCAAGGTAGGCCCTTACACACAATTGTATCAATATTATTATTTACAGGGTAAATCAATCAAAATTTTACATTATTGAAGTGTTTGTCAATAATTTGTTTAAAATATTATCATCCCCTCCAATCAAACCTTGGAGGAGAAAAATAGACCTCAAGCTCAAACCCTACGCTCCTTCAAGTTCCCCCTCTCTTTCTTTCATTACTCTTATGTGTGGAGTATGTGTATATGGGTCGGTTTTGCGTGTGTTGAGGTGTATAAGAATGTGAGATAGATGAAGAGAGAGAGAGAGAGAGAGAGAGAATGAGAGCGAGAGAGAGGGAGAGAGAGAGAGAGAGAGAGGGAGAGAGAAATAAAATCGGATAAAATCTGACCCCCAGCAAAATTTGGCGCCACTAAGGAGCTTACAAAAAAGGGGGTACTAGTAGCAGCTGAAATTCTGCGCCCTTCAGCATTTTTTGCACCCTTTTAAAACTAAAATTTGGCACCCATTCACTCTGACCCGGGCTCCGTCCCCCAAAGCCGCCCCTCCACGGTTTTGCAAGCGATGACTTTTCGTATACCACTAATGAAATGAGACCTCCTTCGCTCGCTCCACATATTTTCATCTTGTCTAGAATTGTGATTTCGTTATAATGTTCCCGACATTATTTGTTTTTGCCTTTGTATTAAACATTTCCACCCATTTTCATTCCAAAATATCTCATCCAGATGACTGCTGATGAATTCAAAAAGCTCGACTCGCCAAGGGCTGAAGATCTAGGAACTATGTTCGAATATTTTCAGATGGATACTTCCGCTTACGACGTAGAAAACACTAAACGCTTGGATGTTCGTGTTATGGATTTCGAGGGGTTTATAAGGGCAAATGCCTCCCAGTTGAAGAATTTACTTGAATGTCAAACTCTTGGAATGACACCTGAAAAAGAATTTGCGTACATAGGGAAATAGGAATATGGAGGCGTCGTTAGATACCAAAGAATTTCGAATGCTCCTACACGAATCAACCAAAGACTTCATCTGATATCTTAAAAAGAATCATTAGACATGGAAAGCATTGTATATTGACAAGCAAATAATTGTTGGTACTTGTTGCCGGTAGTGTATATATACCTTGACAAGAATCTGCTCATTTCTAAATGGTTTTTAAAGAACAGACCATGTTTTGTATCAAGAAATTGACTTATACAGCACAATATGAAAAATGTTGTAAATACAGATTCACTCTTTATATCATAATAAGATAAAATAATATCAAAGTAACAATGTTGGTTATAGGCTATTAATGTTTGCTTACTTTCTTTAATTTCAAACTTTTTAACATACGGTAAGTCACTGTCTTTCATCTTGAGCGTTGAAATTGGTTGCATTATTATGTGATATATTCCCGAAATACACGAAAATATTGAGCATAAATCTATACACGTAGTTCTGCTCCGATTAGCACAGACTTTTGACAGTAAAAAGATCCTGCTATTTGAAACAAAGATAAGTTTTTGCTTTTCGACCAACTGCACTATAAATATACGCATTTAGGTAGGAAATTTCTTTATGATTCACTATATGAGCATTTATAAAATGGTACTTCGGAAGGGAGAATTTTACGTGACTTCTTACCTTCTTACTGATGTTATGTTTGACTTGTCTGATGGATGATACTTATTTACAGATAAATGAACATAGAATTAAAAAAAAAAGGTTTCTGCAAAATTGTTTATACCGCCTGTATTAAAATCGGATTCAGTGAAGCTTGTCAATATCCATGATTCTTATGTATTTGGTTATTTTATTGAAGAACAACATGAAAACAGTTTTGATCCACTTCAATGATGAAAAGTATGCATTTCTATACTCGGGAGTAAATTACATTTGTGGTCATGATAGTTTGCTTTTTAGAAAGATTGTACCAGTGCTAAGTGAAGTATGAAATGGTGAACACTTTTGAATTTTATGCAAATCATGCATCATCTAGATGCAGGCAAATAATCATTCACAAATATTGCTATGAACAAATTAGTATACAAGATGAAACATATTGCAAATATTTTAAATGTCTGTACCCGTGTTCAAAATAGAAGCACTGGAAGTGTATTTATAACAACAAATAATTGAAGAAAAAAAAACACATCTAAAACATAAAATGAAAAGCAATCGAGCAGGTTAATCATACAATTATAGAGAAGTAAAATGCAATCAGAAAAGTTACAGTAATGCTGATTCTAGGAAAAAATACCTTGTGTTAATACCAAACTTACAAGAATAATGGATGAGTAGAAATAACATCCCATAATTCCAAACCACTATCTATGTCTATGGCTTGAAACTCTACAGAGTTTATCAATAACTAAGTAACTAAATTTGGATTTGATAACGCGTTTACGATTCACTACTGAATATTTACGCCTTTTACAATATTTTGATTGATTTTTTAATGTAAATTTAATTTTCAGATTTCGAAGGAACGAAAAAGAAAGTCTGTTCTTTTATATCTATGTAAATCTCATTAAATTTATGCAAGGTGTTTAAGCTAATTTGCGAAATATTTTCAAGGATATAAGGGACCAAATAGAAAAAGTACACGTTTTAAATGTCTTTCAATAATAATTTCATTTCATTCTTCAAATTTTGTATAATAAATGTTGCCCCATGATCCTATCTGTTAAGCACCATGCTTGGATGAAAACCGACCTTTTATATACAGGGTGTCAAAAATGCCTTACGCCAAAAATGGGCCTCAATCGATCTCAAATAACTCTTCAAAACGATTATTCCCATTCAGAGAAATTTCTCTTAGCCATTGGCTAATGGGGGTTTTATACTATTTTGCCATGATTTCGTTCAAGATCTTATTCATGTATGCGTCGATTATAGGAGAACCTCACCCAGACATTGATGCACTCTCAGTGGATGAAGAAAAATACAATGATCAAACTGTGAAAATTTGAGCAACATCCAACAATCCATTCAAAAGTTATGAATTTTCAAAGTTTTGATTTAAACCCCTCATGGGCTCCTTAAAGTGGCAACGTACAGGCACAAAATGGCTGCAAACATGGAGAACTCTCCATTCACTTTGTACACAAAATTCATTCCGAAATGCATGCAGAATCAAAATGCCCATAGTACAATTTTGTCTACTTTTCTAGAAAAAGAAGAAAATGTGAAATTCTGTGTACAAAGTGAGTGGAGAGTTCTCCATGTTGGCAGCCATTTTGTGCCTGTACGTTGCCAATTTGAGGAGCCCAGCCATGAGGGATGTAAATCAAAACTTTGAAAATTTGTCATAACTTTTGAATGGATTGTCTGATTTTGCTAAAATTTTCACAAATTAACCATTGTAGTTTTCTTCATCCATTGAGCACAAATCAATGTCTGGGTGAAGCTCCCCTTTAAAGTTCACAATTCTATCAATAAGTGTCAATAACTATCATAACATCATCTTTATGTCTTTTCTTGGGATGGAAGCAATCACCATGTTATTTAATCATACCCTGGATCTGGACATAAACCAATGTTCAGTCATGCGTGAATCAAAATTAAATTTGTTGCTTGCACATGATAGATGAGGGTATTGAGCATCAGCAAACATGAAACAAATCCTAGAAATATTCTGAATAGAATGTTTCATTTTTTTAATACATGTACACGCTATTTAATGTATTTTATATGTTATATGTTTTAATCCGGAGCGATATCTCATATACAGAACATTTGAAACTGCATGCATTTTTCATTAAATATCGATGAATAATGAGGTTTCCTTGCATCATCGATAAGCGATATGATCTTGATAATCAATGTGAATAATTCGAAATTTTATTTTTCGTATGGTTCAAAAGTATGTTTGACAAATATTATGTGCAACCTATTACGTTTTTACACTTTTGTATAGTTAGAATTGAACTATTATTGACTTATCAGTTTGGAAGGTAGCAGAGATGCTAACCGCTACGGAATATGCACGAGGTCAAAATTAAAAGGATATTAAAAATAAAAGCTTAACAAAATCGAGAGCAAACACGAAATCACTAACCAGACTCTCAGATATTCAAGTAAAATGAAACCCTGGAATTCATATGAAAATACACCTGGTGCATATTCTAAAGCGATTGGCATCCCTGGAGTAGTAATATCATTATTGAACACCCATCGTTCTTGCTTATACTTACTGGACATTGTAAATTAAGTTAAGAAGAGAAATCTTATTTGTCTAATCTAAGATTAAATTGATTTCGAATTTTAATGTACTTTGAGATCCGTACTTATTTTTTTACCCCATTAGTTAATGGTTTTGTTCAGTATTTATGTAAAGTTTGTCGTCAATAGGCGGGTTTACTAATATATGCAAATCTTATGCACTCTTTATGGACAAAGGATGTTCTTGACGACCAGAATGCTTGCCCGGGGTTTTTCCGACGTAGCAATATGTAATGTAGTGCAATTGTTACTAGCCGGTTTAACGAATACCACGTAACTACCAGCCCTGGTCACATAGGACCCCAGAAGCAACACGATTCACACCGACTCGTTGTTAATTCACAGTTAACTGTCTCAGAACAACGACGAGTCGGGGTGAATCGTGTTGCTTCCGGGGTCCTATGTGACCAGGGCTTAAGATCGTAAGGGAGAAACGTACATGATTTGCATGCATTAGTAAACCGGTCAATTTCGGAGCCTTTGGTGCCATTCGCGCGCCGGGGGGGGGGGGGGGGGGGGGGGG
>BQKZ01001720.1:21680-56141 GCA_036244855.1 Temnopleurus reevesii
ATTGGGTTTGAACCTGTCTCTTATACACATCTAGATGTGTATAAGAGACAGGGGCTAGGCCCCACCCCCGGGTCAGAGCAAGAGGTTAAAAGGGCGCCAAAGAAGGTGATGACATTTTTTAATGGAGAGCCTTGTGAAACGTCATGATAAGGATGCTGATCATGAACAGTATTTGACAGGGGTGGGTGTCATTTCAGGCGGTTTCATCGTTCTTACAGTTAAGAATGACTTTAAGAAGACATGGAAGATGCCAATGAGTGTGACACTCATAAGATTACCCATCATTCAGCACAAGTACTGATACCGGTCGTTCTTAAGGCAAGGATTGTGGATCAGGGAGGGGAGGGAGTGGAGGAGACAGCCCCTGCCGCTTTTTTGGTTAATATGTGCAAGCTCATGGTAGTATGTAAAACTGGTAACCCGCACCCCTCACTTTTCAAAATATTCCAACATCCCTGCATAGTCTTTCATATCTCGATGAAACCAAACACTGCCCAGCTCTCATAAAGTCCAAATCAATCTCCTGTGAGAAACATAAGTGAGAAGTGCTTGATAAAGCATGAACTGTTTGGGGGATTTTTATGTCATATCTTTTGTCATATTTAGTTCTTCATCTTATCCCCCACCCTCCCTCCAGTACTCCTGCTCAATAATTTGAATATTAAACAAAACAAATAAAGACAAGTGATATATCTTTTCAGATAACGTCTTTTAATATCTCTGTACTGAACGGATCTGAATTTCATCTGTGGAATACACATAAGAACACAGATGAGAGTCCTACCTATTGGAACATTAATACAATTGCTTTACACAATCCTCCAATAGTTTGTCATTATGATATACATATACATATATTAGTCATATATATTAGTCATCTATCTGTCAAGTAGTCAGTATAATAGCCATCATCAGAGATTAAACACAGACGTTGACAGTCAAATCTTTTTAAAATGCTAATTTTGTTTCACAGAGAATGACATTATCCAACTTTCTGGAGTTAGACTAGTCCAAAGTCAGTTGCAAGACTTCAAAGTACAATAATCTATCCAATATTCTCTGTATAATACACATAATCAAAAAGACTTTCATCTATGCATAATAGACATAATACATTGATACATTTCAGAAAGGCGATTTGGTAGAATGTTAATCCTTCCGGACAGTTGTCTACTTCACATAAGTCCAATATAAAAAAAATTAGGGAATATACAATATCATTGTATGGTTACATGGCATGATATGATCTAAATATAGTGTCATAAGACACAGGTGACATGCTGCAATGTTGCTGCAGCTGTTGCCTTTTCTCATATTTTCTTTAATACTGACTTGATAAGAGTACTCTCAACATTGTAAACTTACTAATTAGTTTAATTGAATGCTTTAGATTGAGAAATGTTTTTAACGTATCATACATTCCTGCTAATCATTAGGAAATATTTTCTCTATTTTGTTCTTATAACAATACATACAAGGTCATACAATATTCATAGATATTGAATGTGCATCATGTTAGTTCACTGATAATCTTCTTTTACCCTCTGATGTAAATCTATCAGGACATGATATCAATATCTTCTCTTGTTGGAAGAAAAATACCTTTAATCAATTGATATAAGCTCAAAATGGGAATGGACTATCAAACAAGTATGATCATATTCTAAAATGAATGAAAGAAAAATTATTTTGATGGAGAACTACAACTTGGTTTGGGTGAGTATGAAATTTTTATTTTGCTGCAGACAAAATGCACTGCCTTTTCTCTAGAAAGACTCAATTTTTCAGCTTTAAGAAGTGGAGATATGATGTAATTCAAGACTGTAAATTAATTTAAGACCATTTGGTTTCTTTTATCTTAACATGTACAAATGCAAAGAGGAATTTGTCTGCCTAAATTTATTGGCAATCATGACACCTGGAAATTGGACTTTTGATATTATAGAAAACAATATGTTAGGATAAGATAATTAAACAATGTGTGTCTACAACAAAATGACAAGAATACAGCATATTCTAGCTACATGGAATATCTACAAGACCATTTCACACAACATTTCCCAACCAATTTCTAACTGATTTTGTAATAAGAAATATATATATAATTAAAATAGGGGGACAGAGGATCACAAAAATATTGTTATTCCTATTCAAATGATAATAATTTTTATAAACCTTCCAAATGAAAAAAAAATCAATGATCCAAAAAATAGAGTATTGTTGCCTTTGCTTCTTTGAAAAGGATTTATGTAAAATACCATTCTTAAATGCATCTAAACGTATATAAGAGTAATGTGTGATTTTGTTTCATGTGTTTACATGAAAAATGCTTAATGTATCAGTGGCACTAACTGACATTGGAGTGGAGGCGCCGTGGTGTAGTGACTCTCGCCTTTCAACCAGAGTGTCGTAGGTTCGAGTTCCACCCAGGGCGTTAATTTCCTTCAGCAAGAAATTCATCCACACTGCTGCACTCAACCCAGGTGAGGTGAATGGGGACCTGGTAGAAATATTTATACCTTGAAACGCCAAGTGCGCTGCGCTAGTGGCTTCCGGGCTAAAGCCGGGGTTATAATGCTGCATTAATTGTAGAGCGCTTAGAGACCTTTATCAGAGGAAATTAGCGCTATTTAAGAACTGCATATCAATTGATTAATTAATAACATTGGGTTTGAACAATGGTGTTAATTTCCATTGCAATTAATGCTTTACTTTTTAAAAGCATTGCAAACAATCACAGACAACCAGTTTTATGGTGTAATACCATTTATTCAATGTGCTGTGTATTTTAAATGGAGCATTACAGCAATGTAAGATCCCTTGGCATATGAATATGATAAATATACATTTTAAGAAAGGAGAAGATATAAGAATGTAATCTAATTTCATGTATTTTTTTCCACTTATGAAAGACTGATCTATAATGGTAATTCATCATAACACATTTATGCATAAGGAAAATTAACAACATACAGAGGCTATGAATAATTCAATTTGTAACAATAATTAAGGAACAAGTCATATGTAAACAAGATGCTAGTGAAACATAATTTCATAAAACTATAAATATGGCGCCTATAATCACAAACAGGAATTAAATGATTCCTGAATATACCATATCAAAACCAGGAATATAGGATGAGAAACTGCAATATGGAATGTTACAGTATAATCAACATTCAAACAAATTAGACCGAATCACTTCTAAAGAAACTTAAAAATGCACTCATATTCATAAATACTGTACATATAAACGAAATTATTTTTTTTTCATTACTCTCTTTCTATATCTTAAATATGATAATATAAACAATATCCCTGTGACATTTTCCATTTATATCTTACCATTTTTAGAAATCTTACCAAATTTTCTGTTTTAAATGTCTATGACCATAATAATCTTATTTACTTTTGAACCTTTTTATTCAGTTATTGAAGCTGTTCAGGTCGGGACTTAAATTTGCTAGCATCTATATATCTACGGATAATGCCTAACAGAGGTCTCAACAGAAAGTTTGTAATATTTGAACACTATTTTATACTGAATTGCATGTTATTTATACCTCATTTGTAACCCTGCATGGCTTTAGAGCTGAATGATGAATGAAGAATGTGTTAGAGCAAAAAGAATAGTATGCCATTAATGTGCTGCATCTTCACTCATAAGCACATTACAAATTTGTAACAATGTTCTTCTAAGCTTCGTCAGCTCCACAAATCATATGTAGCTACCAATGAGGTATTACTTGAAATCACAAAGATCAATAAAGACAATAAAATACACTTTCAGTATAAAATATGCCCCAACGTTTCATAAAGGAAAAGGTTTATAAAATATTCTAAACTTTTCAAGAGGACTTTAGAGGAAGATTTTATCTCTTAATGTGATTTATTTCCACAATATGTAGAGAAGTGTTATAAGACTAATACATAATGCTGTTTGTTGTATATCAAATTAGTGCTGCAGCATTGATACATTTGTGAGGTTCCAGTGTCACAACATATGCTTGATGATCAATAATAATGGTATAATTTATTTTGACTTATGGTGAATAAACCTTTTCACAAGACCTCAATTTCCTTATTTCATATCTATGAATATGTTATTCTTCATTTCATTATAGACATTCCATCTTATCACATAAAAACTCATCAAGCTATTCTTTGAAAATATACAAAATTATTCACTAAAATATAACCAGAGAAGACGCTTTGCATATTTCTTAACATTTAGATACTAAGAACAATTCATTTGCAGAACAGACATTATAAAAATAATGCAATGACACGATTACAAATATCTGACAAGTTATAATGTACATCAATATATAATATCTTTATATATATTATCCATTGTAAAGAAAATATAAATACACAGGCTGATGGCATTTCCACAAACCCTCTAACTCCTAGGGATATGTTAAAATAGGGATAAAACAAGGAATGTCCTAAGAATGAATTCTCAATCTGAAAGCACATACCATTTTGATATCACATTGTGGGAATGAGAGACAAATCATGATAAATGGTTTTCATAGAACTCCCAATCAAAGGGTATTTGCTTCATCTACCCTCCTCATGGTGAACTTTTGAATCCAGTTAGACTAAAATGATGTTGATCAATGATTTAAAAGATGACTTTAACCACCTGTGATGACATTCAGGTATGTTGTTATAAAGCCAGTGGACTGAGTATGACTATATACTACATGGGTATATGCTGACTAAAGACTCAAACTAGAAAGCAATGCAGTGCATCAGCTGGGCTCATTAACCAGTGAACAAATTGCTCACACCGATATAGCTACACTAATTTCATGTGACTCATATTCATCAAATAAAACATAAGAGCATTCTTCAATAAGCATTTTAATAATCAATTACTAAAACTATAGTATACACAAATTGGCAACTCGATACAATATTCAGCCCGAAGAACAAGTTGTTAGATTTGTAGGATGGAAATTCTTATTTGCCCAATAATGTATTTCAGAGGACATAATGAATATATAGAAAGATACAAAACAATACTCACCAGGACCAATTCAATATTGTATCTAATGTCGGATCAATTACTGGGAAGCTTAAACAGACCCCAGTTACACACTTTTAAGACACTTGGTTAACAAGATTTCTGCCTACATCTTTACAGCACTGAAAGAGGTAATGGATTGAGTAAAGATAAGTGATTACAAATGGTTACAATATGAAATTACTTGAAAATAATTTTGAAAGCCTACTCCAAAACTAATCACTCTCAAATAAATAGATAAAATTTCTATCTTCCATAAGATGACCTAAAATTCATTTACACTGTACAAAGTCTAGAGCCCTCTTTCACAATTGGTATTCTAAGATCTTGCATCGTTTACCAGTGTATGTAATATATGTTGCATGGTTGCAAGCAATCACACAAGTTTTTGTGAAAGACCTTTAACATAAAATCAGGAGAGCAAATCTGATAGAGCCATTGAGCTATAAATAAATATGATATACTCTGCATTCTGGGCTATATTGATATTTCTATATTACATATAAAATAATGATAATATTTTTTACGATATACGAGATGATGTCATACCATGTAGACCATTCTCTATTCAACATTTCATGATAGTTACATTAATAATTTAGGAAGATTTATTTACATATGGTTGGAATGTAGTTTAGGATGATTAGAATGATTGTGGCAACTAAATACTCTGTGATCCTACTCATCATAAGGAAACGCTTCTTACATCTTCCCCAGAATACTTTAACTTGGACAAAATTGATGTTGTACTACGATATGGACATTGTTGAAGTATGCTATGATTGTGAGAAAATACAACACAAGGATGTGTGCTTGTTGTCACATATAACAATAATTTTGTGGGGATAATATTATCAAAATATTATTTTGGTGCAAACAAACAATAGAGTGTCTGTATTATGAACACAAGGTCTTGGGTCTGAGTCTTGGCTGCACCTAACCAACTTCATTACAAATGGAAATTGCTGTTATGTTGGTGTTAAAAATTTGAAATTATAAAGCAATGCCAACCTCTTGCAGCTCAGAAGCTGCTGGGTCCAAGGTTAACCCAGAATAATCTTAATTCTGGGGACTAAATTTGAAGTTAATGAAGTCAATCATTTTTGTCATGGTTCTCATAATAATTTCCTCAACCATGGTACCAAGTGAATCACATTGGAATTGAATTTAAAAGCAACTTGAGCAAACATTGCTCAAATTTGTGAACATCCATTTAGCTAAAGATATGATTGTGGGACATTTTCCTTACATTTATCAATCACTATAATAATGATAATCCCCACTGTTTAATTATAATCCAGCTTAGCTTAGCAACTGATCTGGTGCAAACAGTATTCACAGAAATTCTTCCTCTGAGTACCCATTTACCTTTAGCTAAAGGATTAATGGAAAATTATATTGATACTGACCAAATCTAAAAACTGAAAGGTGTCTTCCAAAGACCAGTATCTAGAGATAGTATCTAGGTAACTAGAGAAGGGTGGATGTATCTTTCAGGAGAATGGATACACGCAAACAACCCAACAGCTGCACTGGTTCTATGCTATTTTAGATGTACTCTATTTGACCTGAAGCAGGAACATTTCAACAAAGGACTAAGCCGTGGGTAAAGGGAACATGGGGAATGCTACACCTGAAAATGTTTGCATCACATTAAGATCATCTCTTGGTTAGTTGTCATCGTCATCCTCATCGTCTTGACTCATAGATCCATTGTGTATCACCATCTGGTTTGTGACGGACGCAGTTGCCTCCTCCACCTGCAGGCGATGCTTCACGTTGTCATAAGTCTTACTGGTCAGGACCTTGCAGGGGACACCATGTAGCTCAAAGTCCTTGTACATCTTCTGCAAAAATAAAAATCCCCAAGGATTGCACAAGATTAAATTTCAGATCAAATTTTAGTGCATCCAAATTTCTAAGATAAGAGCGAATTTACAAGAAAATATTGTCCTTAATTTTCAGTAAGAATGTCTACAGTCACACTGCATCCCGCCGCTGCCACCCATATTATCGGATTTTACAATTACTCACTGAAATTTATGAAATCTGTCCAATGGTAGAATAATTGGTAACTGGCCCATATAAATAAGTCTCATGAAGGATTCGATATAGTTTGATACATTCATTCACACTTAAGAAACTTATGAAATCTGTCCAATGGTAGAATAATTGGTAACTGGCCCATATAAATAAGTCTCATGAAGGATTCAACATAGTTTGATGCATTCATTCACACTTAAGAAACTCATGACACTATAACAACCCTCATGCATAAAGGTATAATCTACAATGTCAAGTTTTCACACAAAAATAACATTAAAATCAAGCTCGTCAATCATCAACACTTAAATAATTTTCCTTTATTACTGGTGTGTGCTGAATTCTCTCTCCACGTATACAATTTAGTTTTCCTACTTCTCTATTCTAAACTCATATATGTGAACTAGAGTATGTACAAAAATAAAGTTAACAGTGTCGCACCATATCCTGTAAAAATGCATGTGTTTTACATAGGCTTTGAAGGGACACTGTCAATCGTATTTCTATCCATACTGTAGGACCATATCAGTAGACAATATGAAGATGCAAGAATCGTTAGCTTGAATGAGTAGCATATCCTTTACATTCTCCTTTTATGTTCTTGGATGCAAGTATACTTACCCCTGTAATTCTGAGCAGTGTATTGAGTTGATATATATGCAGCTGCAGCTCCATTCTATCTGACATCCAGTCACATAGAAGGTTCATATTGGAAGTATACCACTCCTAGGGACACATGTGATGAGAGAAAAAAAGGGAAAAAAGATTCCATTTCGATTAAAGTTATTCAGCTCTGTTGTTACTAACTACACTCCGTTATAAATTGTATCACCAACTTATATTATAAGTTGGTCGGCTTACTCCGTGTCATGACAGGCACAGGACAATACATCATTAGGCAAACAAAAAAATTGTTTAGATGCTGTCCCCTGACCAACCTTCTAAAAAATGGCCCGAACTTAACATTAAAAAGCAATTTGTTTGCTTTTTACTAAATTCTGTTAGAAAAAATAAAAAAAGATTGATAAAAAACTTTTTTTCTGACCTAACTATGCTTTTTGAATGGCATTGGAGGGTATCCAAAAGATTTTTACCTTGGCTTTAGAGACAGGTGATGTACCTACCTCAAACATGTTCTGAAGGAACTCATCGTCATGGACTCTCTCTCGGATCTCATCTAGGTTGTCACGGATGAACTCTACATAGTCATCAGCTAACTCCATGCCGGGATTCTAATAATCAGGAGATACAATCATTTACATCAACAAATATTAGGTATCATTATGTAAATTAAATTTTGTTTTATTTCCCATATTCCATTTGTGGATGTTAAACTAGTTCTTCCCATAACCTGGCATTGGATTGTAATATATTGCAAAACAAGATATCATACCACTCTAACAAACTGTTATAATGACTTGATGGCATCACAAATATCCAATACTATTCAGAAACGTACAAAACCTAAAATCTGTAATAGAATGTCTCATACATGTCACTGAACCTGCTGATCTCTTACCACACTCAAAATGACAAGTTGCTTGGTATAAATGTGGTAATGATTACTTAGTTACTTTACATATACCTATAATATTCAGCAGTAAATTACACTGCAAAATTTGACATGAAAGAAGTAAGTATGATAACATAAATACACACATGTCACTGGACATTGCTATAATAGTCAAACACTGCATCTGTACTTGCATGAAGAAAAAACATGAGCCTATTATATTCTCAATGGTTATACACATACATATACGATATTGTGAAGGAAAGTAGACAGAGAATTCTTAAGTCTCACAATATATAACACAAAATAAACTGATTTTCTTAGTGTGGTGATCCATTTGAATATATTACAAGAAAAAGAGAATATATATATAGAGAATTCCTTTATAATGCAATATTTCACCATATCAAATTAAGTGGATAATAATAATAATAATATTGCAAATAGGAAAAAATGACCACAAAACACACTCACTCTTAAATACACTTGTTGAATATCTCTGAGTATAATACTCATCATTTACACACTGTACCTATTTCCAAATACTGTGTAAGAAAATCTTTATATGACACCAATAATGTGCATAAAAAGGAATCAATCAATCAAACAATAACACTTAATTACTTCACAGACTTCTGATAATGCACCATTTGAATGCCAGTGAATTGATTGCGGCTGTAATAAGGTCTACAATACATCAACCTAGAGTTCATACTTCATTTTTACACTATTGATTATTAAAGTTAAACCTACAATTAATTAGAATAACATGATCCATTGAATCAATGAACCCTCACCCCTATCATGGCCATTGAATTGAAAGCAATCAAACAAAAAATATGAATGTAAAATACAAGCAATTTAATCAAAAAACTGTTTGTGTAATTTTATTTGAAAACTTTTACTTTATATTGGTTTGATGATTAATTGCCATCAATTTTGCATTAAAAAATGAGTAAAAACATTGAATGAAATAATCACTAATAAAACGATGGTGTGATCGATCTTGCAAACATATTGCATAAAAAGTTGAAAGTCTGGGCAAATAATAATGTTTCAGGGTCTTCACGGTAATGTCTTCACCCAAAAAGAAGCTTAACTATGACAACCATTATATGAACGTTGATATTTTTTTAAGGACAAAGAAGGCACCTAGATCATTTGCACACCCAAGCTATCTACTGAAGATATGAAAACATCGACCAAACAGAGACGCTGTCAAATGACTCCTGGTAAAAGAGTGATTACATCAATAGAGTGCTGTATATTGCATGCTGTTAGTAAGATCATGTAGCTACAAGAAACCTCATCTTTCAGCAGCTCAAGACAAAAAGTAATGGTATACTATTAGCCCATCCAAGCAAGTAGGGGGCATCCACACCAGCTTATGTAGATTGAATCATTGTATACATTTGTTATGTAGACTTTGCCAGAAGAAAGCAACTTTTAACAACTTCTAAGTTTAAGTACATGAGCTAATTTCAATGACCTGATTTCCATTTCACGCTTTAAAGACCCTAAACCAGAGAATAACAACAATGGATGCCTCTTCCAATGTGCTAATTTACAACAATTTCTATATAAACGTGTAAACGAAAACTCACAAAACATATAAAGTAGCTGCACTTTCATTTTGACGGTAACATTTGTTGAAGAAAGAGACAACTGGGCTTTTGCTTTGCAACGCGACTGCTATTCACAAGGTGAAGTTTTTGGACTGCCAAAGCGGTCATTTAAGGATTCTGAACAGGTTGTTATTTTTTCAACAAAATCATCGATTTGCAAAGCCCCTCAGACCTCATTGCATTCCAAAGCAGATTACCTTCCAATTTGGCTCCAAATAGATCTAATGCAGGGGTTCTCAAACAGTGGCACTTTGAGCCTTGTGGAGTGGCGCCTGGGAGCGAGCCGTAAATGAACAAAAAATGGAGGGAAAATGATGGGTGTAAGCGTGTTCTTGCAAGGCACTTTTGGTTGACTCAGTCAATAAGCTCATGCATCTCCCCAGTCCAGGTGCCACTGAATGTTTCTCAGCGCTATTTTCTATGAGAACATATAACTTTGTGTTTTCAATATGAAATAATTTGCGGTGCAAATAATCATGGGTCCCCCTGGATATGTTTGCTATATTAATGTCTTCAGTAAAATTTGACAAAATTGGTGTAAAATACCAAAAATCTGATCGCTTGCTTCATTCGCTCGCTTGTGATAAATTGTCAATGTGCCCGAAGAGGGGAGGGGGGGGGGGGGGGGGGGAGAAGGGGCACCCATTGCACATATGTACCATGATTTCACTAGGCACCCATACTAAGTAAAAGTAATTGAGAACGGCTGATCTAACATCTTAAATAGCATTTGCGTCGTGAAGCAAAAGCCCAGTAATAACTCCCGTAAACCAAAGCATAAGTAAAGTTTCCTTCAACAAAATAGAACATATGATATAAATTCCAAACCTTTGAGTAAAATATACTGGTATAAGATTGTGTTAGTAAACCATGCAGTATGAAATATGTTAATAAAATAAAAGATCTCCATGCCATTATATTGGACAGAGAAACTCCATTGGGAATCCATCCCAGAGAGATAGAGTTAACTTACACGACGTCTAGGGCGCTTATTAGAGGATGGCCAGGAGATCTGTGGTAGAGACTATGGAGGGGTCATAACAAAAATAATCCTTACAGGTATTCAAGCTATTCTTTATCCTAATTAGCATGGTCATGGGGTTTTTAAACTATCGCTCCCCGCACACCAAGAAAACAAAAAAGCACACATGTATACGGGGGTTTGCAAAGACACAAGATTGCTAGTTTTCTCAAAATGGATGACACAAAACAAAATATATAAGGTAAATTTGATTAGACAAATATTTTTGCAAATTATGAAATGAAGATTACAGAATTTGGCTAATCTGGCTCGATACGATGAGGGGACATAAAGTTTCCTTCCTTTGGAAGAAATGCCAGTTGCTTTTTTTTCATTAACTCATATCGACTGAGTTGTACACATAAGAGCCTCTCAGAAAGGGTCACAGGTTGATCATAGAGTCTTGCGACAATCTACAAACTCCTTTATAAAACACAACCCGGAAAGAGTAATTGCTCATGGAATAGGTAACAGCATCTCAATGAGTAAACCTAAATTCATTTTATTTTTGCTTCAAACCATTCAATTAGATGTCAAAAGAATGAGTTTCATTCTTTATTGGCCAATCAGCATAATATTGGGAAATTGCAATGTATCAAGACGCTAATGTATACCTTACAAATAAACAAATGAATATATTACCGTTTCTGTCAACATTGACTTTAAAAATACACATTCAGTAGTCAATGGTAGAAAACGTGTACATAAAACTGCACCGTACCACAAATGGTCTCACAATATTTAATCAAAGATAATTTCAGTTATTATCATAGCTTTTGAAACAGGTTAGGCACAAAGGTGAATGGAGAGACAACTAAGGAGCTCATTGGGATCTATTGCATGAACTATATCTGACTATACAACATACACAAACATTTTGGGGCAGAGACAAATATGTGAGGAGAAAGAGAGAGAGGGAGGGAGAGAGAGAGAGAGAGAGACAGGAAAAAAAAAAGGGGGGGGGGCTGGCAGAACGTGGGACTTTGTAGGGAATAAATCTTTTCAAATAAATGAATAATAGTTGCATGAGAGGATGCCGTCCTGGTTGAAGTATAAAGTCTGCACATTGGTTGTGGGATTTAACCGAGATGGGTTGGTCGTATTGTAAAAATTAGTTTTATTACAAGCTTCAAGATGCTAAAGGAAACACTACACTTTACTGTTACGTGATTCAAAGACAGAAATAAGGAGAGGGTAATCTAATTTTTTTCCTCTTATAACAGATAATCAACAAGTATCAAAGAAGGCACCTCTATCAAATTACGTACCAAGTCAGTGCGGATTTTCTTTGTCTGATTAGCATAAAAGAGACAAATATCAAGACAATTTACAAAAAAATTTAAAAAAATAAATCATGGAGTACTGAAAAGAACCTTACAGTTAAAAGGCAAAGCCAATTGTAAAAAAAAATTGACGACGCATATTGCAATAGATGAAAAAGAACCAACATAAGAAAATGTATCTCCTTTCTAACATATTTTCTTACTTAATCACAAACTTTTCATATACATACAAGTACAGACCTAAGAGAAAAGACTAATTCCTTAAAAATCAGATGGCAAAAATTGGGTTTGTTTTAATAAAGAGCCATCAATGAGGAAACTTGCATTTTTTTTTTTATAGAATAGATGGGCCAGGTTTGATAAGTGATCACATATATTTGAAATTTCAACCATGATCATATTTTTGTAGTTCACTATTTGATAACTTGATGATCAGACAATACTATAGGATTGTCATTTGGATGTAGAAGCAAATAAGGCAATAATGATTTTAAATGATGTATTGTCTTACCGTGAATGAGAGAATAGAAGCAAAGAATGTCCCCTCATCATATCGAGCCAGCTTGGATAGAACGTTCTCCAGGGCTCCTCGTAGCTTGTTAACTGACAGTTGAATAACCCGGTATGAAGTCCTGTTGATCTCCTCATCTATTCTTGTGTGGTACTGGTGCTAAGGGAAGATGGGAAGACAACATCATGGGATCATGAGCAACTTCCTCACACAATATTTATTGTGTACAATGAATACCATCACCATCATCATGAACACCACTACCACCACCATGACTAAAACTACCACTGTTGCTATTGCTATCATCAACATCAATAACAACAACATCCATCATCATCAACATCAGCATCAACATCATCCTCATCTTCATCACCATCACCATCATTATCTCCACCACCACCACCATCATCATCCTCATCATCCTCATCATCACCATTACCACCCTCCTCCTCCTCCTCCTTCTACTCCTCCTATCATCATTATCATCATCACCATCATCACCATCATCATCTACACCATCACCATCACCATCATCATCATCATCATCCTCACCATCACCATCATCATCACCATCATCATCACCGTCATCTTCTCAACACAATTGAAGAATGGCTTGAGCGATGAAAGATGAGCACAAAAGTATCACATGGAGGTCAATGAACATCATGCTTCTACTCACAAACTTTAAACCTGTCAATCTTAGCAATCTAGGGAATACATACAAAATTGGGGGACCTATACAATACTTGGGTAAAATTATTACACAAGACTACTCTAGACAGGTGATCCTTTGTTAGTATCCCTGTTTGATACTCACTGCTTCTTCATCCTTGGTTGGTGGACAAAGCTTCATAGATTTATCCTTAGCATCAGTAAGGACATTCATCATAACACACAGCTCCATGCTCAGTCGATAATCACTGTTTTGCCTCCCTTTCTTGATCCAGATTTCAAATCCTTGCATCGTTCTGCCAACAATAGCAACAATAAAAGACAAACATTCAAATTACTGACGAGTTGCATTGCAAGAATACATTTTAGTCAAGAACTACAACTTCAAGAAATTAGAGATAACTAGAGAGTAAATTTTCTTACCCATTTCCATTCATATCAGCTTTTATATGAATTTTTAGCAATATGTCCAATTTAAGGTATCCTGCTGCTCTAAAAATCATATAGTCTAGAAAATAAACCCGAAGACTATAGATCCCAAGATTTAAGACCATTACATATTATCGATATATGTCAAAAGGGTATCTAAATTTGCCACATGTAGAAAAGCCCTAGTTCATAAAATGTTACAAAAATGTCAATAAAAAGATAGTTAGTGAAGAGACCTGCCAACGCATGACTCAATCATATCCGCTGCCATTAGTTTGAGTCTGTGGTCGAGGTGAAGAGCAAACTCCTGCTGTGGCCAGTGAAGATCACGTACAAAGGTCTGTAAAGCATCCAGCTTCCAGAACAGATCCTCTGATGTCTCGGTGCCATTCCTGGGTCAAGTGAGGCAATCATATCAAACATGTTTCATGTCATCAATTGTGGATATTTACATTGCTAATCAAATTTCAAATTCATGCTTATATTGCTTGAGGTTAACAAACTTCTTACATTTTATAAAAGAGTCTCATTGATAACAGCAGTAAACTTCTATGTATCAATAAAAGGATCATCTTTTGAAAAAATAAAAATGTTATGATACAATTAAAATGATTTCTCTTCATTCCAAAGATCATCTAAGCATGCAATATCTCTCATAAGCAACTGTCTAGTTATGTGTTAAGTGGTCTCGTTAATGATTTTTACAAGACCATAATTTCTGATTATGTGTCAAGCTATCAATGCAAATTAAACTTGTCAACAAGAAATGCTACAAAGTATTAAAGTACCTACCCTTTTGGCTCCCACTTCTCCTTCTCAAATCCTCTATGAATTGATTGAGCTATGGATGACTCCATCAGGTCTACATAGCGGATCACCTGAGGGGCAAACGTGTCCTGTAGTTTCAGATGAAATCTCCCTCCATTCAGTGTCGCTATTCATGGAAACAGATGAAGTAAGCAAACACAAAGTATTATTAAAACTTGAATCAGTAAAGGTGCATCATAAAAAAAATTTCTAAATTTATTCAAATTCCTTTAAATTCTAAAAGTGGAGAAAAAAACAAGATCATCAACAACTTCAAACAAAAGATAACAATATTGAAAAAGAAGGCTTTTGTGTTAGATATGAGGAACACATTTTCTGAAAGTGACACTAATATGTGTTGGAAGAAAAGTTTATAAATCCCAAATAATTCGAAAATTTGGAAATGATTCCAACCTTATTGCAAAATTCCTCACAATAGAAGGGCGTGTTGAGTAATGTTTTTTTTATATCAGGTGGTATAAAAAGGCAATAAAACTCACTTTCTGATCGCAAAAAGTCATTTAGAAGTTGAAAAAGAGGAAAGCTATCCCATGTATCTGGTGGTTGCACGTCGAGGGCAGCATCCATATCCACACCAAATAACGACCAGAATATCTCCGCATGTTCCACCAACAGATCACTGAACCATGCAAAAGCCTGCAAATTGGCAAGAAAAAATACTACATCTAATTCAACTTTTAAAATCAACTATCATTGAGTAAACAAAGTAATGAAAAATAAATGTATAACACCCTACCTTTAAAAAGTGTCATTTTATACATGCCAATAAAAAGAAAAATTATAATCTCTAAAACTTCAAAAATTCTTCATCTGGGCTACTTGTACATTTTTGGAGGTAAATTCTGCTTCATAAGTAAATGGAAATGCTGTCATATTATCTAGGCCCATCATCGTTAGACCCCAACTTGCTTACTTAACAAGTGATATTTACACACAAGCTAAACAGCTACTTAAAAAGGATTATGCTAAATCGTATTGCTGGAAATCTCTTATTTGAGACTATTGACTGAAAAGAAACACAACTACTTAATTCAGTAAGAGAATTAAATCATACCCCAAACATTTTGTCTGTAAAATTGTCCAAAAAGAATAAAAAGCTACTCTATTGACCACACTACAATTAAGTTCAATGAATAATAACATGACATTAAACCCCTATTTAAAGGGAAACCAACCACTGGGATTATCGTGCACTCATTGAATGAAGTAAAATCAGATTAACAAACTGAAAAAATAAGAAAAAAAAAAAAAAACAAAAAAAAAAAATAAAAAATAAAAAAAACAAAGAAATAAAAAAATCTAAAAAACAAAAGGAAAAAAGAGAAAAAAAAAAAAAAAAAAAAAAAAGAAAAGTAAAAAAAAACAACAAAAACACTATATAAAAAAATTAACAAATTATAACAATATAAAAAAAAAAAAAAAAAAAAAAAAAATTAAAAAAAGGAATAACATTTCTGTATTGATTATGCATGTATTTTGAGAAGAACGATGTTGCAACCTTACTCTAAAATTTACATTAATCCATATTTAAAAATTCAATGTACAAAGTGAATGAGGAGTTGTCCGACATGAAGTCACAGATTCCGCAGAATTTGCCAATCGCACGGATCCCCATCAGCGATAGGGATCGTCATATCTCAGTGACTTTGAAAATTCATATCTCTTGAACAGGTTGTCCGATTTAATAAAATTTTCACAGTTTGTTCATCTGATTTTTCTTCATTCAATGAGAGCACAATAATTCCAAAGGCTGGTTTCCCTTTAATAGAACTGCTTTTGTACTCCTAACAATGAAACTTAAAAAAAATAACTTAAAAAGCATTTCCTTTCCAAGAATCAGCCAATAAACTTTGCGGCTACAAATTTCTTTTTAGGGAATAAAAACCAAAAAGCTTGCATGTATTTCATTCTTTGAACCTTTAAATAAATACTTGACAACTTTACCCCCATAGTCAACTAATCTAGCCAAGATATAGAAAGCCTTTAGTAATCCAATTTACTAACTGAGCAGAAAATCATAATTGATGAATCACAAAACTTTGAGACATACCCCTAAGTATCATATGTAATGTCTCATACTACTAAGAATGTCCCAATCTAATTGCTCACAAACGTTAATTGTAAATTTACTTTTAACTTATACTGAAATAATTCTAGCCACAACAATATACAGACCAGACACACACAGGAAATTTGCATCTATAAAGTCTACAATATTGATTAGATATAATGCTAAAGAATTTGCTGTTCAGCCCTTCAAATTTCTAATTTTAGTGTCATTTTGTCCAGAAATCAGAATAAAAGACAAAGATCAGAGGTCTTGCTTTTTTAAACAGTATTTACATAGAATTGATCAGAATTTTATACCTCATGATGGAATAAAAAGTTTAATTCAGATTCGAGGCAGATAAGCATGAAATTGAAGCATTATAGCAAGCTTGTATATGGGACAGAACAGCTAGCATAGAGAATGGTTTGCTTTTAAAAATTAATTGCACATAACTGGGTAAAGCCATATTTGACAAATGCAACAAGAATGAGGATATTTCTTATAGTGTTATAATGTGCATACAGTGTGGAACTTAAATTGAAAAAATTCAGTGAATGCAGTAACATGAAAACAATATATCAAGCAAATGTAGATATATGGCTTATGTGTGACAAATATATTGTAGCCAAATCATAAAATTGAGAGTAATATCCGGGATATCAGGTTAATAGAATAAAATAATATAGAAAATCTTGTTACACTAGCTCAAAAGAGATTCAGATATCATTCATTAGATATTGAATTGACTGTATACACCTGGAAAAAATATCCAACTCAAGTTTAAGGACTTAATTTGTACTGGTCTATTAAAGTGAAACTGGTATAGGGGAAGTTTCACTCTCCCTCTTAAGATATACAGTACACCTCATTACAGGACAAAATCAGAGGAGAACTGTTTCAAAATGTAATTTACGAAACAGTCCCCCCAAAAGTTGGTTCGAGTGGAAATAAAATTATCGCTTCATCACAATCTGTGGAAACAATTTAATTGGAAACAAAATTTGCCTTCTTTAGAATAATGTTTCATTATTATAAATAATCTTCCTTCTTTGCTGGTCTTTATTTTTTAGTTTCTTTTGTTATATTACTATCATTATTTATGACTCTGTATATGTTTGAATCTTCAAAAGACTTAAAAAATAAAATGATTTGATTTGATTTGATTAGACTTGATTTGTTCTTTTCAAGGAATGCATGTTCCTGGTAAATACATACAGCAATGTCAAAGAAGACTATGATGCATGTCTTTTTCATCCTGAGTTTTCATGGTTGTGTTGTTAATATTTGAATCAGGTCATGCATGATGTAAATGAAATTTTCCATCTGAAATTACTAAATTTAAAAGGTGAAATGTGGGAAGGGTGACAATAATGCCTTATTTGGCAATTGTTTGAAATTAAAAATCATATTGGTTAGACATCTTTGTTTTATCTTTCGAATGAGGGGTTAAACATTATTCATAAAACATTCAATCCATTATGCAAATGAAAAAACGCAATGTGTAGACTGGTACAACGAATTATCATTGTCATTCAAACTGATTACATCTTTTATTAGGAACTCACTACAAAAAAAGGCAAATTTTGGAATATCTAACTTTTTGATGTTACTGTTTTTTCTTGCAATGACTGCAAATACAGTAATAACGTCAGCATAAAAACACACATCATGGGCAAAAGGAATATTTTTTCTTTCAGTGATGCATTTTCACATTCAATATCAGAACAGATAGCACATCATTGTGAAGAGAGATAATGCAGCTTTCTAATGATACCAATTTCAATTTCCATAGATCAACAACACAGTAAATTTCATCCCTAAAACTTGATTTTGCGAAACTCTTTTGTGGGCCTTATAAATCTTCATTTCCTCCAAAATTGGTAACTCATTCATCTTAAACAAATTGCATACATTTCTATCTTCATCTTTTATGACTTGCAGCACAAATACACCTATACACTCTGTGAACTATGAGTTACTGCGATTGGAGTTAAATATTATCAGATCAACAATGAAAATAAAAAAATATGTAGAGATTAAGCCGATTATCCTACATTATTTTGATATTTATAACAAAATATATAGAGAGAAGGTAAATTGTGGCTTGTGTTGTGTCAGGATATAGCTTGAATGGATCCCGTTTATGAACATTTACATTAAATGCTCATATGAGTAAAATTATATGTAAATAACAAGCATCTAACTGCTAATTTTGTTTAAACATATCAGATGCATGAACAGTTCCTCAGGTATGGCAGAACAATATTTTTAAATTCTGTCATTTAAAAATTTTTTTTTTTTTGTAAAGATGGTTAACTGGGTCTATAAATGGAGATCGGTGCAGGTGGTTGCTAGGAAGTATTTTGAAAAGGCTAATTAATCAAATGTCATTGTCAACATAAACACTATTCAAAATATAAAATGGTGAATAAAAAAAAATGTTTTCTCCTATTCAACAACAGTGTTAACAAACACTGAGTCCTTCAGATTTTTTCAGAACTTTCTATTGAAAGTCAAGATACATGGATACATAATATTCACTGGGTACTGCAAAAGAATATAACTCAATTTGGTGCAATTAAAATAAGGATTGTATGAATTATACAAATGATAACGTGTAAAAATATTAGTTATTAGTGGGATAAAGTAGAAATGTAGGTTGTTGCAACATTAAAAAAAATAAGCACAATGCTTACTTTAGGGGCAAACATCACAAACAATTTGCAAGGGTTTGCAGTAAAGTAAAAAGCGGAAAGCAAACTAGCAGAAGCAAGTAACAAGTAAGAATTTACAATGTGCATGCAAACCTACTTAGAAATCCTATTTCAAACAATTCATCTTTGATCTTAATATCTTTTTTTAAATTTCATATTGAACAAGATGCAAAGATTGGCATACATATCTACAGTCAAACATTGAGAGAGTTAGATTTAATAGCTATTTTGAAGCAACCGATAGTAAAAAAAAATAAAAATTTACACCTCAAATCTAAGGGGAAAAAATTAATAAAATAAAATTATTAGGCAGAAAAATAGTACGATCAATTACATATCTAACTTTAGCCATTTTCATACGACACTTTAAACAAAGAGAAATGAAATCCAGATAGACAAAACATGACAAGAAACAAATGGATTAATTGAAAAGAAAAAAAAGTGAAAGGAGTTTGACTTCAGTGATATATGTGGGCATGATAATACTCTATGATATGGTTAAGTATATGCAAAAACTAAACCATGCCACTAATTTGATAAATTCAGGAGAAGAATAGCATGCATGAGTGAAAGAGAGAGAGACAGAGTGAGAGAGAGAGAGAAAGAGAGAGAGAGAGAGAAAGAGACAGAGTGAGCGAGAGAGAGAGAACGAGAGAGAAAGAGAGAGAGAGAAAGAGAGAGAGAGAATAAGAAGAATACAGAAAGAAAGAGAAAATATGTTAACATGCTTTCAGTAAATAAAAATAACATTGTAGGGGGAGACATATCATGCAGTATATGATAATAAATGGTTAGCCATTATTTTTTTTCACTAAATACTATCAGATCAAACAGATATACAGAAGAAAGGGGAGAGGGGATAAAGGAATCTCCAAAGAAGGTAAAGAAAAACAGAATGGTGAGAATATGAGACAAAAACATGGCGATGAATAAAAAATAAGGAGAGAAGGTGAGAAAATAGTGATACAGTCCTAGGAAGAGAAAAAGAAAAAGCCAAGACAAAAACAATACAATAAAAAAGGGTTGATATGTTATTCATAGAGACAGGGACTGAGAAAAGAGTGAGCATGGGAGAGAGAGAGAAAGGGAGAGAGAGAGAAAGAGAGAGAGAGAGAGAAAGAGAGAGAGATGGAGATAAAAAGATAGAGAGGGGTTTGAAAAGTGGGCAGTTAGTAATTTATCTACCAGTAATTTAGAATAAATACAGAGCTGGATATATGGTAGTTTATAATAACGCACATCCAATCACTGGAGTAGTATAAAGAATAGGAAAACAGAAAATGGAAGGAAGATTTGTACCTTAGATTCTTTGGGTTTGTCACGCTGCAAATTTGTCATGAAATGAGTGTGTGGTGAGATTTTTTAATGGATGGCAAAATGTGGGAAAAAGTGAAAAAATGAGAGATGCAAATGGCATGTCATAATGCAACACATGGATGAAAATGAAGTGGAATATAATAACTTTGATCATTAAGGGTACACTCCGCAAGTTGGTTTGGTAGAGGATGAAGGGATGGGATGGATTGACAAAGATAACCAGGAAGTTTGGGGTTTGATTGGATGGAGGATGAAGGGAGGGAGGGATGTGGTACAGGTTGGAAGGTCCATTTTTATTTTCATCAACAAGCAAAGTGAAATGGGTGAACTTATTTGAGAAATACAGACATTAATCAAACTCTACAGTCACACATATTGCACATATTAATGATCAATGGTTTTTAAAAATAAATTAATTCTATACTTCTTGAAAATATACAATTTGCTGGTTTTGTCAACATAAAGTCTCAAACATATAATATTCATTGTTTACATGGTTTCAAATGCAATCAGCCAACTTGATTGTCAAGGAATTCATTCATTATACCCTGACTATGTTAAGAGGGTTTGATATATCATTGGTTTACAAAACTCAGAGAAATCATATTTACAAACACTATTTTCTATAATCTATGTTCAATTATACAAATTTCATCATGATACACATAAAATATACATCACAACACACATTTAAAAGCACACCTGAACACAGCCACTCACACAATAATAGCATGATATTGACAAGACGGAGTTTCAAAAATTTATCATCAAACCTTTACTACTTTATTTCAATTTACTATCAGAAATGACTTTAATGTAATCTCTTGATAGATGATGGGAAATAATCACTTATAAATAAGATAAATTGCAAATTCGATAAAACTCAAAATAAATATTTAATACTAAACAGAGATTTTGAAAAGTCCTTCAAAAATTATTGTGTTCACAAGAATGAATTTCTGGAATATTTATGTAACACTGTTCTAAAATAATGCTCATAATCCAATTTATCATTTATTTAAGTTGAAACTATGTATAACCTCCAAAATGACATCGGGTACAAGGGATAAGAGTGCAATTAGTAAATGAAATGGGGAGATAGGGGGCACAATGAAGAGGCACTATTGAAGAATTAGCCATGAGGTGAGTGAGTGGGCAGGTCTGAAGTGGGTGGGTTGTGGGTGCAGTGGTGTACTAAAACAAAATAAAATGGATGACAATTCTGTTGCTATGGTAACATAACATGACGACAAACAAACAATGTCCATCTATGAGCGCCTAACATTGCATTATCAGCCTGCAAGGGATGGGAGGGTCAGCAAACACAATTTCGTGCAAAATTTTACAAAATCATTTCTGGTTTCCCTCCCCAACCAATCAAGAGAATAGTATGAAATTGGAGTGAATTATTCACAAATTGTTTGGATTTCAATAGCTAAATACTTTGATATCGTCTATCTCAAATAATTTTTTTTCTTCAGTGTAGTGAACTACTGTCTAAACTAGATTCCATGATTTTCATTGACATTACTTTGCCTGATAGAATATGATTTTTATGATCTTCTATACATTCTATCTTCTATAATTGGAAAAAGAATCTGCATCTGCACATAATTTCAACTAAATGTAAATGTGACAAATGATTGGCAATAAGCATATCAATATTTGTTTATAGTCAAGAATTATAATATCACAAATATAATTATATAAAATTTGAAATTTACATGAAAACAATCAAAATAGAGTGGTGAAAATTAAACAATAAAGATATGGTTAAAAATTTATCAAATATAGAATTCACAAAATTGAAATGTAAATTTATTGAAGAGTAATACTGCGCTTTTGGGTGAATTTCCTTTACATCTCCTGAAGTGGATTTGACAAAGGGGAGACATACCTCAGCATGGTGTTCTTCATTCTGCTGTAGAACATCAATACATAACTCAGCAAGATGGATCACTTCTTCAAGTCTTCTTTCTGCTGACAGGTCTTCATTGCTTAAGATCTCTGAGAGAAGATTCAGGAGAACAATTCAAATACATCAAATGATATAATAATAAACTTTTGAAGTGAAAGATAAAACATAAAACATAGATTCAATTGTTGTCAAGATTTTGTGGCCTATGCATTATCAATGAATCCTGAAAAAAAAACTTTGTCAAAATAAGTATCAGTATTTATTCATATAATCTTAATTCTAGTTTGCAAATCTGTGCAAAATTATAATTGAATTAGACTTACTCCAAATGGTATTGAAAGGGTCATGTGACAATGACAATTTGCAAAAGTCTAATCAAAGCAGGATTCAATTGATAGGCACATCTGTAAAATAAACGCAATAATATAAACAATTGACACAAAATCTTATCAACAAATCACCAAAACTTTATCTAGAAACCATGACAAATCAATTGACACACGGAATATTCAAATCTAGATAAATGCATCTTTGACAGAACACAATGGTTACAAACAATACTTTTTGTTAACACATGAAATAACTGCAAATACATAGCCACATAAGTCATCAAATTAGAAACACATACACCAAACAAATCATTATTACAAAGATGAGTTTGTCTATCAAACATTATTACAGCGCTGCACTTTATATTCCTTTTTATGACTGTGTGTACAAAATAATCAGCAGTCTCTATTAGTCATAATGCAATACTACTACAGATGCCCTTTAATACTTGTATTCCAAAGACAATTAATAAGTTTATTGTAATACACTAGGAATAGAAAAAGAGCGAGAAGTATGTTGTTTGCCAATTCAACAAAATTCTTTTAATATAGAGATTAACAATTAAAGCATAAATTAATTGTACTGCAATATATACTTTCTTTGGAAAATAAGAAGTTGGTATTAACTTTAGACAGGAAATAAAGGTTTTTAAATGACATTGTGTCATATTATATAAGTATTCCTATTTTGGAATGTTAAAACATTGATAGCTAATGTTCTAGATAAATAAAGAGCAAGATTTCATTAGATGCCTGTTTAATTGACAGATATGAGCGGTCAAGATGAAAACAGAAAATTTGCACAGCATGCAGTGCACAAACATCAACACACAAATTAGACAATTGACATTTCATTAGCAGAATCCATCAACACAAGTCTATGCCACATATTTATTTGCTTGTTGTGGTTCCATCATTGTGTGGAGATAAAATACTTTGTTTCTGACAGCATGATCTGACGTGTGCTTTCTGTATAAAGTAAAACAAGAGTTTTGCCATTTGAATACCCCTAGACATTATCATGTTAATGAATGAAAATATTTTGCTAAGACATCAACATTATTTCAGACTGCCCAAAATGGAACAGGTGTGAAATAAATAAAAAAAGCGATCAAAACATGCTTGGAAATTCCATTTGGAAATAAGAATTGTTAGTAAACATCAGTTATTGACATAGATGGTACAAAGAGAGGTATGGGGTTAAGATAGACAAAGATGCACTAGGAAGAACAAGGAACACTATCTTTGTCTATACAATGTTCACCTTTGACCGGTCTCTCCTGACCATCCGCTGATGAAGGAGGAGAGAAAGAGAACAGTTTAGGATGCAAGAGAAAATATAATACATGCCAGTTATACCCATGTCAATTAAAATGATATTAATCACTTGATTCCTTTTGATCAGCGCATATTCCAGTTTTATTTTGGAAAACACATGATTCATGTGTTTTCAAATACGCATTAAAAGTAATGAATAAATTGACCCTTCAATATCAAGGAAACAAAAAAAAAGAGTAAGATAGTTATAGAGTGCAAGTTGCACTTGAATGACCGGTTTTTATCATTAATTAATACAAAATGCACAATTTTGAATGATTAAATGTTTATTAACATTGCAAATTCATGCCTTCAAATTTTGCTTTTAAATATGACATTTGCATCATTTTTAACATGTGTATTACATGGGAAGTTCCATAAATGGTCAACATTTGCAAATGTCCTATCTAAATTTTCTCATCCATTTTACTTCACTTTATGAGCAATTCAACCATAATCATTTTAGAACATTATAAACCAAGTTTAGAAAATGAATATGAAAAATGAAAAGATGTATCATGAAGGCCCCATATCAAGGGCGTCAGACATACATAGTTTATGAAATTACCCACATAATAGCTTGGAAAAGAATCATATGCAATATTTAAGATATGAACACATACTTTCCTAGATGCTTTATGAAGGCCCATGCTCATAAATATAACAATCATTGCTAAAGAAGAATTGAAGTATATATTTAGACCATTTCATTATATAAATCATGGCCTGGATGGGATGCATGTATTATTATTGATGATTAATCAATAATTGAAAAAGATACAAACATTATGACTATGTCTGGCTCTCCTTAGACTGGGTAGTAACAAATGACAAATATTGGAAGAGATAGATGGAATATAATTGCATAATCCTGAAGATTGACCCAAGTATGTTCCTATTAATAAATGTTGATGAGTCTATCATTTATTTCCATGATAGCAATTCTCATTAATAACACTCACCTTCAATCTTGGTGTTTGCAGACACTCTCTCATAATTAACAAGAGCAGCAGCTTCAAGACAGTTCTTGATTGTGGCACGCACCTCTTCTTGAGGTACAGGTGTCACTATGTCCTTCATTAACACCTGCAGAGGATAATCACAACTTATGGCTTACAATTGATCAAATATAAGAGGTTAACTCTCACAGGTATTGGTTGGATAAAGTCTAAGTAAAGTGATTTATATCTGGTAATGTATCGTTCATCAACTACAGGAAATCTAAAACTGAACCACCTGGAGATTTTCTACATTATAGTTTACATAAAGTGCATAACCAGGCATAGATAAACCCAGCATTGTGTTGCTATTCATAAAAGGGTATTATCATTCTCCTGGCTTGATTGTATATAAATATAACATATATTTAAAAAAAATACATCATGAACAGATTTGAAAGTGTGTATGATGCTCTCTTCCACAGAGATTTTCTAAATGATAGTTTAATGATAGTAATACATAAAGTGCATAATCAGGCTTAGATGAGTGTCAAGCCAACCACAAGAATTGAAAAAAAAAATCATGTTGTCATCTGGATACCAAATGTTATGATTTGTAATAAAAAATAAAATCTATGTAATTAATTTTGCAGGGTGGTATAAAGTTATATACTCACTCTCTCCAACAGAGATAATGTGGCCTTTAGTGCTCCCTCTGGCCTTCCAAATGGAAAACAGTACCTAAAATTTGCAAATACATATCCATAAAACATATCTGAGGTCTCATCTCAAAATCTGTCAATATCCATAATTATTTCATTACATTGTATCAATGAGCAAAGAGAGAAAATTACATGAACATTAACCCCATTTTTGTACATGAATACATGACATTACACACAATTTTTCCTGGCAAGGAATACAATGAATGATCATAAATGTATTTATTAATACCTTATTCTTCATGACTAACGAGTGTTATTTACATGTGAAAACATGCCATAACTATTCAAACTATGATAAGAATATATATATATATATAACCATAACAATAAAGGTATAACTTTTGAGCATATTTGCATCAGAAATGTTTCACTAAGTTTTGCCTGCAACAATTATCACAAAATTAATAAAAAAATCAAACCAACCTAAACTCTGTGATCTGATGTTCTAGGAGAATCCTCAATCTTTCCTTAATCTCTTCAAATTTATCTCTCTCCTCAATGGTCACTGTCCCTATTCCATCGGGTCTGAAGGAGCATTTGATTGGTAGAAGAAAGGGTGAGGGAAAGAAATGCAGTTAAATACATATGACATACATACAGAAATGTATTGACATTCTTCATTTATTATTCTTTATTGACATTAAAAATATGCTGCTTGCATAATAAAGAAGAGGCAATGAATGTAGAAGAAAGATCTAAACTTTTGTTGAAATTTTCATTAATGAGGAGGGTCCATGTTGCAATTTAAAAAAAAAAACAAGTGAAGAGCATTCATCTGAAATATGCAACTTCTTACTAATATTTTCAAATTCATTTCACAAAATTCTTTTGTTTCATATGAAAATTAAACATCTGGATCTCACTGAAGCAAAATTTTAGTATACACATCTCCGCATCTCATATGCATTGGAATATTAATCCCAAATACAAAATGTTTCGTTGGATTTCCATCATTGGTACATAGCTTCTTAAAATTATATTCATTAGAAAAAGATTGACTATAACAAGCTTGATGTATACAGACCAACAAGACAACATACACACAAACGAGAAAATTAAAGATGTCATTGGGGAAAATTGTTATAAACACCATCCCCACTTTTGGAGAAAAATATTAATTGCTTTACAAAAAACAGTTTGGCAAACGAGATGATTTCATTGGAATATCTTTTGAGGATATGACAAAATCCCACCGCTGCCACCATAATAATACAATAGTAATTGATTTTCCAACTTTTTATAATACCTTTCAAATCACACCAGTAAAATAGAAAAAACCATACTCCACCCTGCTGACCTAAATTGCATACATTAACTTGTCTATTTCTTTCAATTCATTAGGGGGTTAATAGCAGCTACAACTGTCTGTAATGAATTTGATTTAGGATTGCAAATTACAAAATTAAATTGAAATGTATGAGAGGAAATCTAAAATCGACCCCTTTATTCTTTTTCACATTTGTTGAAAAAATAATATCCTCTCGTTTTCAGTCATTGTCTTATGTGCCCATGGTAATATCTTTTCCTTGTGATAAAATATAAAAAAATTACTACTTTATCATAAAATCCTCATGATCAGACTATTATCCATATCTCACCTGTTGCCATGTACATGGGAGGCACAGAAAGCAAAGCTGTAGTGGATGAGGGTTGGATCAATCTTGGTATTCTTCTCTGCTCTGTCCAGTAGATTATTGAGATAACACAGATGCCTGTGACATCCACGCACTCCATACCTTGCGCAGTATTCATCTAGAACAAAGATCTGACCAGGGCTGAACCAACCCTGAAAATATCACAAATTATAAAAAGAGAAATTAAAATTTGGTATTTAGTCATTCCTCTCTATACATGGAACAAAAACATGCAGCGAAGCCTTGATTTGGGACACCGTAGCAAGAGAACTTACTGAATATATGAACCAATCATTGTGCCTATGTTCAAATTCTTTAAACTTTCATAGGTCACAATTAATCAAGAAGTATACTAATTACAGAAGCATTATTTAACATGAGTGCTTGAGCTTCACGATTTGGGCCTGTGATCTAGTTTTCTGCTGCTTTAAATCTCTTCAGAAATCTCTTGAAATTACAAATGGATAAATGAGCCGGATAAAAGAGTATTAAGAATGGGATGTAGTCTTACATTTGGGACATGAAATTTTTTTTTTAATTCTTCTTACACAAACATGAATGATTGAGTTTATGAACAAATCAAACTTCTTGAAGAAACTCAAGAAGAAATGAATTCTTAAACTTACCAGACATGAGTATGAATCATTGAGCCTGTGATCTAATGTAAGCTCCTGAAGAGTCTCAAAGAGGGAAGAGTGTTCAAACTTGCATGGATCACTATGGATAAACTCATCCATGCCATGCTTCCTGGCTCGGTCAGCATCTAAACAAAATAAAACAAACATCAAATTTAATCTCTAAACTATATCTAAATACACCATTTTTAAAGCATTATCGTATTCTCACTGTTTGAAAATTAGTGGAAACAATGAATTTTGTCAAAAAAGGATGAATTTGGAGGGGTGACTGTATGTTGTACACATGTTATGCCAACACAAATACAAGCCTTTACGGTTGTACATATCAGAGAGCATGATTGGATATTTATCTAGTATGGAAGTGATTTTGCGCAGTGTAAGGAAAGCATGCAAGATCAAGTGAACAAAAAAGATATCCCTGCATGCTTAGCATTTGAAACAACCGTAAGGGCATGTATTAGACGAGCTTTCAAGTAAACAGGACCATTGGATAGAGAAGAATACAATCATCTATTTAAATAATATTATCATTTTGATCAACACTTTAACAAATCTCTGGAAGATGTTCTATTAGAATGGAGACTAACCTCCTTGCTGCCTTGATATGATTGCATTGGAACCTTTGCCACCCGCCAGCTGAGTAGGGGGTACAGGTTTGTGTGACTGACCTGTAGCCCTGTATATAGCCTGAACCCAGAACTGTCTGTCCACCTCTTCATCGCAAGCAAACACGATGCTGTCGCCCTCTTTGACAGCACTGAAGAAGAAACGACCTCCTTGGCATTCTAGTTCTAATGTAAGAAAAATAAGGATCAAAGCAGTGCGAAGGAAACTTCATTACATAAATTACAGCATGTGTAAATATCAGTGTTAGAAAGTAACTTGTTCAATGTAAATTGTATGAGTAAAGTTTTATTTTTCTTGGGAATACTAAAGTCATTGGTCTCATCCCTTAGTCTGGGTGCCATAAACCTATAGGCCAGACTGATCTGCAGTAATGGTACAAGCTTCTGAGGGAAAAACCCTTGTGTTTATTTGATGGTTTTCAAATGTTTTTTTTCTAGAAATTCATGCTGAATTGTTTCATGCTTAATTGTGTGTTTAAGCAACATATTTCTAATAACATAGATAGCTTAAATATGTTCACATTTATGAGTTGTACAAACAAAATCATTCAAAAGGCCGTCCATGTTTTAAATATCATCAATTCTATTTTTCAAACAATTCACATACATCTCATTAATTAATTACAATTAATCTATAAGTTACATGTAAGGCAAAATAAAATATGGCATGAAATGGATCTAATGTTTGCTTTAATTGCTGGCATTGAACAAAATGAATGATCATGCATCTACTATAAACAAGAAGCACAAAGCACTGGGAAATCAAATGATAACAATAGGATACCATTAACAAGCAGAACACTTGAAGATGGGATCCTCAAATGAATCATGAATGGGAAGTCAAAATCGGGAAGGATTCCAAAATGAAAATGAGTTGGGTGTCAAAATCATATAAAGAATATATGGGATATTCAAATATGATAGGATGATAAATTTGTTTTTTGAACATCCTTAGACACACCATGTAGATAAATAGCCAAAGCTTTGATTCCCAATACTGGACTGGACTGACTTCTACCTGTGAGGGCGTCGGTGTAGTCCACTGTGAAGCCGTCTAGTTGCATCATTTCATGAGGGTCGGCTTTCTTCTCTCTGTAGCTGCACATCGCAAATGTGTACTGACTCACCTAAAAATCAGATTGGAGAGAAACTATCACCTTTGGAGCTTGCATAATACCACATCATTGTGGAGGGGTAAAAAGCTTATTCATTGCAAATTAAACACTATGACTATTTGCATTCCATGAACATTCCATCTATCAATTCTTTACAGATGGTATGAATGGATTGGATGGATTGGATTCAAAGTAACTGACAGTTCAGTAAACTTATAAAAAATCTAGTGTAATAAAAAGAGCCCATTGATATAACAATGAGATTTTATGAATTTTATTTTCTAACATAGATCAGAAGATACTTTTAGAGTATAAAAAAGTCAGATAGAGAGTAGTTTCTCTTGAAAATACCACAATGATATCATGAAATCATACGAATTAGATGATAAAACTACAAAGTAAGTGTATGAAAATGGCTATTTATGTTGATACATGTAACTCACCTGAACAAGTACAAAGAATCGTTTCTTCCATTTTTTCCAAACCGTCTTACCGAGACAATACATCCATCTGCAATATAAAAAACCCAAACACATTATCTTACAATTTCATACTCCAACTTTAACTTCCATATCTTAAATAAACAATGATATCAATAATCATTTATGAAATGCTTCATTGGTTTATAGCTGGAGAGGAGATGTACACAGTACAAAGCAGGTTATATGACTGAATGCAACTACCCTGTTTTTAAAGAAGACTGAAATTAATAAGTAATACATTTTGTATCATTCAATTCTTCAATTCTACCATATTACGCGTCAGGGATGCTAGTTTGAATTTTTTTAAACAAAAATACTAAAGTCATGGAATGAGAATAATTGGCCGGATCCCGAATTCAGGCTTTTGCTTGAAAACTGGCATCGTGCGTGAGTTTAATAACCTTGAAGAAAATAAGATATATTCTAAATATATATATATGACGCAGTTTTAGCAGTATTTAATGTCCTTGTAGGATCATAAATCCAGCAGATCATTAGAATTTCACGAGCATCTTAGGAAAACAATACAAAAAGAACATAATTTTATAGAAATAAGACACAAATTCCATTTTAAGGACCAATTAGAATTAAGAGGTACTCACCCACAATGTTTCATATTCTGAGGTTTGTCCATGCGAATGGCCATTCTGATTTTGATAGGGTTAGGCACTTGTTTAGCTGGTGACATTGTATGCCACTCAGGAGTCTTTGGACTGTTGGGTGTTGGCTTGATGATTACCTTTAAACACATAAAGGATAAGGAAACAATGATAATAAATTATCTGTAGTTTCAGATAATAATCATATCTTACAAGTAATATGATTGTATATCAATGGGAGTTGTTAGAAACAGCAATCAATTGCAAATTGCAATTGATCAGTACGCACTCATCAAAATCATTGTACATGCATGTATTTTGAGAAGAGTGTACCATGCGGAAATGAAAAATGTGTGTTTCACTATGCAACGGATTTGCAGCAACAACCCCTTAGTCGACATAGTTTTACCTTGAATGACATTTTCAACTTAATATACATACTCAAGATCATAAAACTGACGATGGTGATGACGTTTGTGTGTGATATTAGTGGCAGTGGTGTTGATTGATGTGGTGGTGATAATCATGATTGTTATTATTAATATGAATATATTCAAGGAAACAAGAATTGAGTAATAACAATAAAACATTTAGATGATGCAATTACTCTTGTATACTAAAAAATGAATCACCATGACTTATGTATGAATTTGTATAGTAATCTACTTTAGATGTGAAACTACTCCTATCATCAATGGACTATTGACTAAAGTGTTATCAATCTAAATCATCTCTATTTATTACATAATATACAGGATTGACTTTACCAAATTTAATACTAGGAACATGTACTAGAGAAAGGAGAGGAAAGTACAAGGGAACATGCAAGAGAGATAGAGAGAGAGAGAGAGAGAGAGAGATAGAGACTGTGTATGTGTGCATACATTTCTGTTGTAGACTGAGAAGCACAGCATGAAAAATCTCACCGTGGATGCACTCTGCGATTAAAGACTGTCTTAGAATAGATTGGAAATGTTGCACTGTGCAATAAAAATATGTTTGAAGAAGGATAGTGGACATGATCGGTTTGGTAGTATTTTGTCAAATTAGAATGTCCGTGATTCCACGACCTCAGTTACATGTTAGATTATCAGGGTAATGCGTCCTCGGTTATATTGTAAAATACATTACTGATAGAGATGCACACATACACTAACAAAAAAGCCTTAAATCTACACAAGAAAACATGTACGAGTGAATGTGCATGTGTGTGATCGAGTGAGTGATCTGATGCATTTTATTTTTTCCTATGTATGCTCTTTCGGAGTCACGAAAGTTATGTGGACACTAGGTGTGTGATTTTTTTTTCACTTCAAACCATCATGATGAAATAAAAATTCAAGTTAATTCCATTCTAATAGAATAAGAACCAAAATGATAATTCCAAATTTAATTTCATTATCCTGCATGAGAAGAATAGTGATGCAGATAAATATACTCAATAATAACAATAATATTAATAGAAATAATGATAGTATTAATGATAATAACAATAATAATAATAAGAAGAAGAAGAAGAAGAGGAAGAATAACGATATCAATAGTAATAATAATAATAATGGTAGTAATAATACTAATAGCAATAATAGGCATTATACTAATAATAATGATGATGATGTAATGATAACAATAATAAGAAGAATAATAGTACAAAAAAATAATGATAGAAATGATATATTCAAGACCTTCCAATGATTCATGCTCCTGAATGCACAAGAAATTCTCCTTCATCATTGTGGTCAGCCAATATCACTGTGATATTACAAACATCAATCTTATTGGGCCTTGCATCCCTACATTGACTGAGGCATCATGACTCATCAATACAACTAATTTACTAACACTACAGCCTCATATCAGTAAAAAGGAATCATATTTACAAGGACTGTCCATTTTGGTCAAATAACAGAGCATTTTACAAAGCTTGGCTGTATCATCTCTCACTTTGTGCCGTTTCTATTTTTCTCAACAATGGTCACCCCCTAACAAATGTGACTCACTAATTGCCAAATCAATTAGCACACCCGATATTTTCAAAACACGCAATATCAGTGAGGGACGTATTAAAATGCATGATATAAGCTCTTGACTGCATGGAGGGTTAAAAGCATCTAACGAGGTGTAAATGTCAGGGGTCTTATTTGCTTTTCTCTTAATGGAATTTGGCTCACCCACAGTTTGATTCTATTTTGTTTTACTCTGAAATGGGAATTTGGTGTATGATGTGTGACGTGAATTGTAAATACAGTAATCACTACAGATTCATATCATGGATCATAGCATGTAGATCTACATGTATCTATTTTCCTATTCATTTTCTTAGCAAGTGGAGCTTCCATCAAGATTGATTTACGCTCATGTCTTTATCTGTTTAATTTGATACAAAATGTAATTAGGCATTGCAGAGTTGCATGTCAGTAATTTAAAAATATCTATTATACACAAGGCATCACATTTGTTTTTTTTTTTCAACCCACTAAACACCCACATTTTCTTAATATCAGCTTGAATCAAATCATTTTCAGGAACTATTTCCCATGAAATATGAATTGAATGAGAGACATTGTCTGTTCAGATATAATATTAATAATCCACAATATCTGTGGTATAACTCAATAGAATTTACTTCAATGGTACACATCCAACAAACTCTCATTCTTTATTTGCTTATTAATAGAAATTGGCTATTTGCTTTGATATTTAAGTGACAATGATATAAAATCTCATATCCACGTTTAATTCATTCAAAGTCATATTTGGTTGTTTTGAGGTAGTATGCAGCCACACTTTTATTCTCCCTCTACAACCCAGCCTTACTTTCAAATGACAATTTGATGGACTTTTATGTAAATAGCATCATGGTAATTACATTTTGTTTGCATCACTATCAGTGAGTGTCGCACATACATGTATTGGAAGTCTGTTAAACGGTTCACTCTAGAAAGGTCACATCATGTATGATATGAATAATCAGCCAGGAGCTATGTTTTATCAAACCATTATCTAACCTACTTCAATAACATCTCAGGGAAATGTAATTACTTAACAATCAAAAGGAGCTGGTACTCCCACACATTCAATCTACTTTTTTTTCATATCTTT
>BQKZ01001720.1:58481-83221 GCA_036244855.1 Temnopleurus reevesii
ATTTTTGGCCATTTTTAGCCATTTTTGGATCTAAACAGGTGATAAACAGACATTAATATTAATGGAAACTATGCAAAACTATATATCTCCATGTTGGTCTCAACGAGTTCTACCAGAAAAACAACAATTTCAATTTCCTGAGTGCTCTGGAAAAAAAATCTGGACTGTGGAACGGTAAAAACCCTATTGGCACCGAAATTTGTGGAATTGCCCATATTTATCATGACATATAATTCTTATATATATTTTGAGACCATAGCATATTTTTCTACGAGCTGATTCTTTTGAAAATTTAAATTTGACCGTTAAATCGTATTTAGCGCCCTCTCTTGGTTATAACAATATTTTGCTTGTTATCACCATATATACAAAGTTATTTCCAAGATTTGAAAAAAGCATGATAAAAAGGAATACACAAAGAATTAATTCTGAAATTTACATCCAATTCTGTGCATGAGAAGTTGTCCTTTATCAAGAAAGAAAATATTGAATTAGTGTCGGGGGACACGACGCTGAAATATTTTGCACATTTTAGGTTATAACTTTTCCAAAACTTGTTCATTTTTCGCAAAATCTTTTGTACAACATGTTCATGATATTATGTTTCGTTTTATATAGATTTGAAGACAAAATTTGGCAATGAAAATATTCGCTTCTTCCAAAACTTTACTTGGGCTTTAAGACCTAAAGACCGGGGGTATGTTGTCACCATTTAACTGGTCGGAGGCAAAACATCCGACCTTATGAGCGAGGTCTTAAGGTTTTAGCATGTTGAATCTTTTTGAGGTCTCATGCGACTTCTCCCAGCTCAGCAGCCCCATCACACTGGCACGGCCTCTCACTAGACACACAGCAGCATCTCTCGAAAATTGCTCATTAAAATGTTGATGTTTTGTTCTTATCATTAGCTGAATGTATGATTGTTATTTCCTAATTTTCGATGACATTGTCAAATATGACAGATATAGAGAGAAAATCCAAGATTTCCCGTTGAAATTTAGACTTATCGCACAGCGTGTTGCGATGGAAAACGAGCGCGTAATTTTTCATTATTAATGTTAAGATATCGTTATCGGCTCTTCGGTCTAAAGGTCTTTGGTTGCATAGTGTGCGATGTCAGGTCGTAAAGTCTGATCGCAAGGTCTTCAGGTTGTACGCCTAAAAATCGTATAGTGTGTGGTGGCCTTTAGAATAGGTTGGAAATGTTGCACTGTGCAATAAAAATATGTTTGAAGAAGGATAAGGGACATGATCGGTTAGTATTTTGTCAAATTAGAATGCCCGTGATTCCACGACCTCAGTTACATGTTAGATTATCAGGGTAATGTGTCCCCGGTTATATTGTAAAATACATTACTGATGGAGATGCACACATACACTAACAAAAAGGCCTTAAATCTACACAAAAAACCTGTACGAGTGAATGTGCATGTGTGTGATTGAGTGAGTGATCTGAGCATGATCAATAGCATTTAATTAACTAGCGACAAAGGGCAGATATCCCAATATAATGATACTCTCTACTCTAGATAGGAGTAGAGAAAATGAGGGGCAAATTGGAAATGCATAATATTAAATATTCTAAAACTAAATGTTTTTTACAGGAGTTGATATAGCCATTCTACCTGCATGAAACTAACTGCAGTACATACATATATACTCATGTATTGCCATTTTAAATTGAAGACAACATGCTATAAATGCATTTCATTTTTTCCTATGTATGCTCTTTCGAAGTCACAAAAGTTATGTGGACAATAGGTGTGTGATTTTTTTTTTTACCACAAACCATCATTATGAAATAAAAATTCAAGCTAATTCAATTCTAATAGAATAAGAACCAAAATGATAATTCCAAATTTAATTTCATTATCCTGCATGAGAAGAATAGTGATGCAGATAAATATACTCAATAATAACAAAAACAACAACAATAATGATGATGATAATAATAACAATAATAATAATAGAAATAACGATAGTATCAATGATAATGATGAAAATAATAATAATAATAATAATAATAAGAAGAAGAATAAGAATAATAATATTAATAGTAATAATAATAATAATGGTAGTAATAATACTAATAGCAATAATAGGCATTATACTAATAATAATGATGATGATGTAATAATAACAATAATAATAAGAATAATAGTAAAAACAAAAATAATGATAGAAATGATATATTCAAGACCTTCAAATGATTCATGCTTCTGAATGCACAAGAAATTCTCCTTCATCATTGTGGTCAGCCAATATCACTGTGATATTACAAACATCAATCTTATTGGGCCTTGCATCCCTACATTGACTGAGACATCATGACTCATCAATACAACTAATTTACTAACACTACAGCCTCATATCAGTAAAAAGGAATCATATTTACAAGGACTGTCCATTTTGGTCAAATAACAGAGCATTTTACAAAGCTTGGCTGTATCATCTCTCACTTTGTGCCGTTTCTATTTTTCTCAACAATGGTCACCCCCTAACAAATGTGACTCACTAATTGCCAAATCAATTAGCACACCCGATATTTTCAAAACACGCAATATCAGTGAGGGACGTATTAAAATGCATGATATAAGCTCTTGACTGCATGGAGGGTTAAAAGCATCTAACGAGGTGTAAATGTCAGGGGTCTTATTTGCTTTTCTCTTAATGGAATTTGGCTCACCCACAGTTTGATTCTATTTTGTTTTACTCTGAAATGGGAATTTGGTGTATGATGTGTGACGTGAATTGTAAATACAGTAATCACTACAGATTCATATCATGGATCATAGCATGTAGATCTACATGTATCTATTTTCCTATTCATTTTCTTAGCAAGTGGAGCTTCCATCAAGATTGATTTACGCTCATGTCTTTATCTGTTTAGTACAGTTAATTTGATACAAAATGTAATTAGGCATTGCAGAGTTGCATGTCAGTAATTTAAAAATATCTATTATACACAAGGCATCACATTTGTTTTTTTTTTTCAACCCACTAAACACCCACATTTTCTTAATATCAGCTTGAATCAAATCATTTTCAGGAACTATTTCCCATGAAATATGAATTGAATGACAGACATTGTCTGTTCAGATATAATATTAATAATCCACAAATATCTGTGGTATAACTCAATAGAATTTACTTCAATGGTACACATCCAACAAACTCTCATTCTTTATTTGCTTATAAATAGAAATTGGCTATTTGCTTTGATATTTAAGTGACAATAATATAAAATCTCATATCAACGTTTAATTCATTCAAAGTCATATTTGGTTGTTTTGAGGCAGTATGCAGCCACACTTTTATTCTCCCTCTACAACCCAGCCTTACTTTCAAATGACAATTTGATGGACTTTTATGTAAATAGCATCATGGTAATTACATTTTGTTTGCATCACTATCAGTGAGTGTCGCACATACATGTATTGGAAGTCTGTTAAACGGTTCACTCTAGAAAGGTCACATCATGTATGATATGAATAATCAGCCAGGAGCTATGTTTTATCAAACCATTATCTAACCTACTTCAATAACATCTCAGGGAAATGTAATTACTTAACAATCAAAAGGAGATGGTACTCCCACACATTCAATCTACTTTTTTTTCATATCTTTTGATAATTTGTAATTGGCAAGGAGGTTAAAAGTCTATTCTTCTCCTATTGATGAGTGATGAGGTATAATAGAAAATGTGAGGCCTTGTCCATGCTTAATGAAAGCTGTTGCAAATACTCAATTTTTTTTTGAAAAAAATTAGTTTTCTAACATTGATACAAGAAGCTCTTTTTGGTTATACAACATTCTGAAGGATTTGCTTTAAACTGATACAATAAACATTTTGGCCTTAACATGAACACATTTCTTCCCACCTAAGGAATGTATTTCAATCACTACATGAAAGCAAACTAAATTCCCAATATGAAAATATTGCTCATACTGAAATAGTTCTTCGGAAAAATTTCACTATTATCTTTTTGTTTGTGTAAGGTAGCATTTAAATACGAGGTTGTAATGAATTTCAACCTCAACCCAATAAATTCGTAAGAGGATAAATATAACACAATAAAAGAATGGGTGCAACTTGATTTAAAAGAATAACATTTAACTAAAAATATCTATAAGCTCTAGAAACTAGTGCATGAGTTCTGCAAATTGAAGGATTTTGAAAACTGTCACCCAACACATTCAAAAATAAAAAATGAACCCAAACAAAATTAAAGGAAAGAAAAAAAGGAGTAAATATGTTAATTAGATAGTAATTAAAATATCAGACATCAAATACTTGGAATAGCCATAGAAAGTGAACCATGCATACATGTATGCATTCTATCACTGATATCACCATGACCTCATAATGGATTGCATCTACTTTACCTACCTTGCCAAGCATGGTATCATCTATACTCAGCACTCCAGTATTCTCTGTATAGAGCTTGATCTTAACCACAGGGAGTGGATGAATGGTTGTGAAATCTCCTTGTGTGTCCCATCTGAATAAGGCAAAAACATTTAAAATAAACCTTTTTTGTATTGTGAATGGGATTTGTTTCATTCAAGTTATCTGAAAAAGAAATCCATTTTGAGAACGGTAAACAAATTATACATTTCAAATGTTGAAGTTAGAACCCCTCTAGATCATGAATGTACTCCTTATGTATCATGGAAATACCTTCATTTCACATCAAACGATCTTCAAAAAAGGGAGCATTTAACCTCGGAGTAACTGGAAATAGAAGAATGTTATAAATATCATTACATTTAAGGAATGGTAAGATTGTGTTTTGATTTGTGATATTGAACAAATTTTTGAAAAACATTCTTATCCAAAGGCCCCAAATTATAATGAAGGGGAAAACATAATGGATGCTGACCACCTTGAATCTTTCCTACTAAAATAAGTATTGTTCAAGAAAATGTGTATGGCACAATGAGCATGGCAGCATTGCTACAAAACTGAAACATGGCTTGAATCTATAATAAAGACAATAACTTGTGCATAAATTATTTTGTTGGGGGTTCCAATGCAAAAATCAAACATGTCGACCACTGCAAAAAAATCTTTACACATTATAAACTAGTTTATGCATATTGGTTCTGTATTGTGCACAAGTAACCTTGGGTATATGAGCAGCCTATATGGCTGTAATTCTGAGTGTGAAAGAAGCGGGATGTGGTTTACACATAGAGAGATTGGCAATCCCAATTAAGAATGAGATCTGACATTGATGCATTGCTTCCCTTCTGCAAAGTCTACCACTGTTTGTTTTCTTCATCAACCCCCAACCTGGCTAAGATAAACATTCCCCTCTCTTCCTCAACCACTATGCGGAGTCTCTGATGTACAGGAGGGCTAAAAATGGATGAAACCCCATGGGTGAAAGGTCATCACTGCGTGGAGTCCATGATGTACAAGCTTGCTAAAAATGGATGATATCATTTGGGTGAGAGTTCCTCCTATCCATCTGACTGCAGTCAATATTGACATCTCCTGAAGTCACTTGCATGTGGATTGGAATGGACTCTGGAGATATGTTTGATCAGGATTTTTTGTTCTTAGAAGAGGGTGGAAAATCTACTGATCAATGATTAGATCTACTTTGATTGAATGTGCATGAAGTGGTTTACAATGGATGAAAAGGGCAACAAATCATTTACTTTGATCATTCCAATATAATTTGTTCAAAGACATATTTCACTTCTATAAAATCATGAACAAAATAACCAATGCATAAAATGACTTGTAGATGCACTGATAATTTATTCTTCTAAGATAGTTTGCACACAGTAAACAGCTCCTTCATTAAATCAGTTGATGAATTAATTGCTTGTGGTTGACTGATCACAATGCAGTGTTATTAACATTCAGAATGCCATCATCACGATCAAGTCTGTTCCTATCAGAACAAAGAGGCAATGAGAATTCATAACCTTGTTTACCTACATAATAAATGAATCAAGCATTTCATATTAGGTCTTGTTGATGTGATGGTGTGAGGATCAGGATAGGTAGATGTTGAGAACTAAAAGTCATCTTGGAATTAAGTTCAACTAAAACGAGGTCAAAACACCCAAGGGCCCAGCTAAACTTCTAGCTTGCCTTTTTATGGATCTTGCTGGCATTTGGACTGCATTGCACGAGTGATCAATCTGCACTTTAATGGTAGCATACTGATTGCACAGTGAAAAAATAGATCTGATCTACTGAAATGGGCATTTTACTTTCTATCAAATCAGCCTTAAAAATGGCCAGCAGCTGGTTCTTAGCAAATGATTGGTGAGCCTTCTGTGCATAAAAGAATGTTCTGCCTACTTTGTTAGTGACCGCAATAGAAAAAACAATCATGTCTCATTGCATCAATCAAGATTCCAAAAATAGAAAAAAAGAGAGAACAAAAGTTTAAATTAAAGTCATTCAATCTGTGACCTTATGAGCCAGATGGTCTATGATATGATCAGAGTGTCCACTGGAGTATCATCTCTGCTATTGATGACTGCCTCATTCTATGGAATCCTGATGTATATTTTCTGCCCAAAAATATTTGATTTACAGTGGTCTAAGATCAATTTTAAGGAAAATAATTTAGGAGTTTTGAAATTCATGAAACATCTTTAAGATCATTTTCATGCCACAAATATCCTTATCTTTTGAAGTATGTCTGAAAGCATCAAATATCATCAATGGAGATCTATAATCATGTCCTAGCAGGACTCAGCTCTTCTGAAGTAAATGTGATGCAAAGTCACATAACATGTTGACTCCTCCAAAACAAAATTATTTATAAGAAAAGCTCTTTGTATACACCCACTTGCTCTGAATTTGACATGAAGAGCTTATGTGAATGCATTTTTCAGTAACAGAACCATGTGTCAGATAGCTTATACTGATACAGATAATTCTTCTTGCATGATAATTTCTAGCACATCTATCCTCAGTTGATAAATGTTGTAAATGTACTTACGTTGGTTTACTTGCTTCCGCTTGATCCGTCTGGAGTTTCTCTCCTCCTTCCACCTCCATGGTGCAGTAGACAATCCTGTTAGGTGCTAGGAACTTGAGCCCTTGCACCTCCATAACTACCACCTGTCATGAATATCATCACCAGTAACAAACAATTAGAAAATGAGTTCTTCTTTTTAACAAAGTTAGAATAAATCTCAACTGAATTAAACCTATGTTAAAGTCCTTTGATTTTACAAATTTGTCATGTTACTTTACATTATGTATGTGAAAAAGGAAAATAAATGTTAAATTCAACTAAATTCAAGATTTGTGTAAATTTATTTTGGTGTCTAAATCATACATCTTGATATGAGCCATATCGGATTTAATTACATTTGTGGTGATTTTCAACTCTATCCAGAACGAAAATGTTTCAGAGAAACAAGCACATCTACATAATTGCCTCGATTCCCATTTTGTGACAACTTTTCAAGTGGAAATGAAGTATTTCCCAATTGCTTTGTTACAGAATTTAATTGAATTACAAACAACAATGTACATATAATTGAAAAACTCTATCTATTATGTCTTTTATCATTCCGCATACATAACTTGAAATTCCATGCTCTAGATACACAACAACTATTTAATGGTTGTATAATTTGATCAAGCATTCTGTAACAACATAATTTCCGGAGTACTAAAAAAATATATAAACAAGAAAGTTTGAATATTGGCGATCTATAAGCTATGAACCAAGATATTTATCTTTATTTTAGGAAAGGTGAATAAATTCTTAAATTTTTTAGAAAAAAAAGTCATTCCTAATTGCTCTGAATGTAATCGTGTCTATATTCTGCACCCCATATCATATGCAAGCTTCAATCCACCTACCAATCATATGTTGCAAGGCAAGTGTCATGATAAAAGGTATTACAAATTCCATCTGCAATAGCAACTTCACAATAATGAATGATTAAAAACAAAGAATAATTCTTGAATAATTCTTGCCTTATCCCAACATGGATAAACACTGATTGACAGTGCTTTACCGAGAAGCTGAGAAAGAAATCTCAGGCATTCTCGCGTAGGAATCGAACCCACGATCTCCTGATGACTAGACAGGTGTCTTACCACTAGACCACCGAGAGCCGATGGAAGTGGCGGGCTCGATTCGTGTTATAGCAGCTTCTCGGTAAAGCACTGTCAATCAGTGTTTATCCATGTTGGGATAAGGCAAGAATTATTCAAATATTTATCTATCCAACACAAAAAAATCTTTGATAAAGAATAATGAAATGTTATCAGAGGAGAACTGTGTAATGTACATGTCAGTTATGTTTGTAGAGATTGTTGTACCCTTATCCAGAACAATAGGACCCAAACAAAGAAAAACATAAATGTTGATGGGTATTCTCTTGCTCATTGATTTCATATTTCTATGAGTATATTGGGCTGAAGCCTACATTGTATACTATGGGATAGGCTGAAAATGTAGGGTTATGATATATTATGCATAAACCACCACCTCTTTAAAGACTCTCTGCAAATAAGTAGCAAAGTTACCTCCAATGTAAATGAGAGAACAACATCTGATTTGGACAGCGTGGGCTCAGAATCCTCGGTCACTTCCATCATAGAAACTGCTGTGTTTTGAGCTCTATAACGAACAAAATATACAACAACTGTGAGCATTACCAAAAAATAAGAAATCCTTTTTGTTCTTCAGTAATAACAGGGATATTGGATGCTGTTCCAATAGAAAATTTGTTTTCAAGAAAAGTAGAGAAAATAAAAGAACTCCATATCGATAGTGTGGAAAAATAAAAAATTGTNCATTTCCATGTCTCTCTTTGTTCTCCCCCCTCTTGTTAATCTTTCGTTGTATGTTCCTTATTGTTCTCCCTTCCCTCCATCTTTCTCTCTTTTTCATATTTCATCTTCTTCACTACTTCCAATCCTACTCATTCACTACCCTTATCTTCATTTTTAATTCCTCTAGCTGTTTCATCACTCTCTTTTACACACTCTCTTCTAATGCATTGAACTCGATTAAACACTGCTGATGAATTGACTGGAATGGAACCTGTACAAGAGATGAATGATAGATGATCACCACATAAAGCTACTAGTTAATCCTGAGATTATACAGAATGTGCGCATGTCCAGTATTTAATCACATTTTTATATCTTTACCCTAATCAATAGATATTGAATGGGAATATTTCCCATTATGACTACAGTTCATCACTGAAATAATTCGTAAGTAGCAATTTCAAAAGGTCAATTAGACATTGAAAATGTTTTAGATATTGTTCTTGATTATAAGATACCCTAAAAGGGTTTTAGAAATATCTGGTCATTTTAAAGAGAAAACCTATATCTAAGTATATTTCCTATCACTGCTGGTACACTATATGAATTTATGCTATTATTTGAAGATTCTCTTTAAAAAGCTATTAAGCAGAACAGGAATCTTGTGAGTTCCTGTATTTCCTCACATCAGCCCCCTTGTATAGCGAGGGATCACTACTGAATTGAAGAAACTGGCTCTGATTGGGGAAATGATGATGGATAGTTGGCGACAAAAGGTCATTCTAGAGCTCCGCTGAATCAAGATTCTATATTACACGTGTAAATTTGAAGACAGGATATGAGGTTGATTGAAAGAGAAAGAGAAAGAAAAATCAAGGGGAGAGAAATGAGAGAGGGAAGATATAGGAGGGGCGAAAAGGAGGAGAAAGAGACAGAGATAGGAAGAGAGAAATAGACAATTGCAAATGTTAAATGTGGAAATAGAATTAAAAAGTGTGTGTGAAACAGGCTAGACATCAAGTAGAAGAAAAGATGAGTAGCAATGAAATATAAATAAAAGAGCGAATGAAATATATTGTGTAAGATTTAGATTGTGCAAGATTCAGGATATGGAAGGATAACAAACTGATGGAATCTGATGACAGAAAACATCTTTATGTTCATTGCCATTGCACAAGACATTGAAGATGAATATGACCTGCTAAAACATCTCTCACATTGGATATTAAAGAACTTAACATGCTGTATAACGTAATGCTGTATAACAAACTGTAACTTTTGGTTTCAGAAGATATTTTGCCTGCTATGTAGCATTGGTGTACATTCATACACATATTATTTTATTCATTATTATAGAACATTGCTGTACATGCATCTTCTTTTGACTGTTTACAATAAATATTGATGAACTATACATGTAGTTCTTCTATCTCTGGTATAGATATTGAAGAACTTAGCATCCAATGTAATATTGTTTACATTCATCTCTTATCTGCGGGGAATATTTAAGAAGTTTGTTTGCAATGTAACATGCCTGTAAATTCATCTTTTATATGTGACAGATATTGAAGAACATGTCACAATCTTAATTGTGTTTATGAACAAGAAAATAATAAAATATTTTAACTGTCATTGCTGTTCAATCCTATCCAATATAATGGCTCTTATCTACAGTAGATGTGGAATCATTGCTCATGTTCATTGGGTCAAATAGGGGATCATCCTGACATGTGGTGTGTTCACTGATCCCTTTTTAATCTATGGTATATGTTAAGATAATTATATTTATTTATTAAATAATTATTCACTCATGCATACTTACTTTTATCTGCAGTAGATGTTGAATTAATTGAACTATTTCAACCTAACAAATTAATTCTATGTCCATAGACAACCAAAGATGGAATTAATGTTATCTAAACAGTGTTGCACAAAACAGTAAAATAAAGATCATTCCTTAGCAAAAGTAGAACAGCTACAATGCTGGCATGCAGGCTAATTAACATTGTAAAGTGCATTGGATGGAGAGTCTGTTTAATGCATCATTCATTATCAATGGAGTTTGCAGATGGTGTTCGATGTTTCAAAACAGCTAATTCTTACACAAGTTATGGAGATGTTAATCTTACCTACATTAGAAATGTCTTGGAAGCATTAAACTAAATTGTAAAGACTTGCATTTTCTTATCAGAATATGCTTTCAAATATCAGCCATCATTTTAAGATTGTCGAGACATCTATAGTTCAAGTATGGATTCATTCTACCTCTTTTCAGACTCACACATCTAATCTGTTGTAAGGGGGTGTTGCATATTTATCTAATAAGTAATGCTCAACTACATGTTCTATTCTACATGTCCTTTACTTCCCATTCTCTCCCCTCTCTCCTGTTAACATCCTTTCTAAGCAATTTTCATTAGGTCTGTAATTTAATAATTCATCAAAGACTAGATTTAAGCATCATTTTTTACATGTACAGAATATGTTAATGCTACTCCTTTCATGCACATCTTTCTCATCCTTTCAATATCACACCATCCATACACCTTCATGCATTTCACCATTACAAGATGTATAATTCATCATCATGCTACTGCACATTCTATTCCAATGATTCATAGCAAAAGAGCCCATACACACACAGGTGTACCTCTTTCCTAAATCCTTCATCCACACATCACTACCATCTCCATGCTATCATAGATTAGCCAAAGGACTTCTGCTATTTAAGTGCAACACGTAAACAACCTCTACTGGTCAAACCATGGCCAAACACTGTCCATGAATACTCATTACATACCCACAACCAAATAAATACACAAAATCACACACCTCCATCAATGCCTCCCCACTCATGCTTATTACATCCACGCTGCAGAGATCATATGGTTATCATATGCCAAGTTGGTGTACTGCCTCATGTTGCTACCCTCTCAGCTGTCTAAACACCAAAGAGTGATTCCTTGTTATTGTAATTCTATTATGATGAGGTTCTAATAGCTCACAACAAGTAAATTACTTAAATATGAAAATCTCTTTTGAGTGCTGAGGAAGAGACTTTACATGTCTTGTTTTCTTAAATCATCACAAATTATTTAATTCCAACTGTCTAGAAATAAGAATTTGGCATCAAATATTCAATCCCAAATCCTCATCTTTCTACTTTGGTTATTATGAATTTATTTCCCATAAAGAAATAATAAATGTATATATGAACAAATAAAGGAAAAAAATTGAGACTGGGCAAAAAATCTCAACATATATGTTGAGCTATGTTGAGCTATGTTAAATTATGTTAATTTACTCATACATGTAACTCACCTGTTTTGTAATAATTGGTCAAAAAGTTATAAACCTGTTTTCTTCCAAATCAAGTTTAACTCATTGACTATGAAATGATGTAGCCTTATATAATATGTAACAAATTCAGCTGGTTCCAATACAGAGTGAGTTAATTATCAATGAGCATAGCCTTCAACTCCAGCTGATAACTGGGACGTGAAAACAATCATCGGCCATATTAATAATAAAAAAACTATGACAACAGACTCTGTAAAAGGATAGTTTCTACAGAATTAATGTATACTAATAATATCAATTTGCATGTCTTTGCACTGAATTGAATCACTGAACCTTTCATAGAAACGGCTACATTGCTATCTCATCAGTCAATTTTCTTATGTAAAATGTGAGTATGAACAAAAAGTTTCTGAAACATGATAAATTGGAAAGGCAGAATTATAACATCAACTATTAGTTCTGTAACTTGCTTTTTTAAGAAACTTCAAAATCTATGGGGATAATCCATTTACAAAACATATGCAAGGCAATATCCATTCTAAAGAATGGCCCTTATTGCGCTGAATAAGTGGCTAACTTTTTGAGAGAGGACAGGGCTGAATTATTATTTTTTGAAACTGTGCCCATTTTCACTCAAAAAGGAGTAACCCTTGATCTCAACTCCTTTGACAAATTATAAAGGAGACAAACTTTTTTACAGTAAAATTGGGCACTAGTTATAGCATGAAATATAGACTTCTAAATATCTTGCCACAGCAATAAGATTAACACTTCATCTTCTGAACATTTAATGTGACTTCTATACTAATCTTCACAAAATTATTGTGCACAAGTGAATCCATACAAAATTCAATTTCATTATCAACCACATAACATGGAGGATTAAGTCAAAGCAAATTCATTAAAGCTAAAGAGACTTTCCATAAATTATTTCATGTCATATTTCTTTTAAAACACCTTTAAACAACATGAAGGTAAACCTTTCATACGTATAGAACCATAATCAGCATTTTCCTTCTCTGAATGCATAATGATCCTGCAATCTGGATAAGTTACATTCCGCTCCATTAATGATAAGATATAAGTCTACATGAATCTTATCTTTGACAAATATTTAGATAAACCATGTCAAGTTTGGAGTGGGCATTATTTCAACCACTCGCTGTCATTGATATAAACCCGCACTAAAGTGAGACCTCCGCATTCTATGAATTAACCCAGTTCAGAGTAGTTCAAAGGCATGTGGTTTATTCTCGTTGTAACTTGAAGCAAATAAAAACCTCAGAACCTTAAGATGAACCTGTACAAAAAAAAATAAGGGAGACATTTTGACTATGTTCAGATGTAGCTCTAGGAGGCCATTGGTGGGTATTCCTTGTAGAAATGAATAAAAAGAGAAAAAATAGAAATAGGGAAGAAATAGAAACGAGGCAAAGATGTTTTTTTTTGCTTGCCAGCTTGCCGGTTGTATGCAATATACAAACCCTTTTTACCTTCTATTTTTGCATTTCAAACTATAATAGAACCCTTTTTCTTTACCGTTCCCTCCCTCTCCATTAATGTAGAATCCTGCACAGGGATACGCAGCTGATCATATAAACCTACATGTATTACTAACCACTACCAGATAATCCAGCCATTACCTAGATACTGTTTGACTCAGTCTGCATGTTTATCAGGTGTCTATTTGATGACTTTATCTGGTGGATCTTGTGGTTACATGCTATGATATCCCAACACTGGCATTTACAATCATGGGAAAATCCTAATGGGTGTCTGCTGAATAAACAACCAGTGCATCTAACTACATCTAATGTCTGACTTTAGTGCAGATTTCCGTAGCTTTTGCTTCAATCAAGAATGGTGAGGCATCTACGCCAAGTAAATACATTCCATACCATCAATTTAATATTGAAATTTCTCATCCATTGCACTCTATGAATAAAAAAGAATTCAATTGGTTGCAGTACACTAATAACAAATCAAATATTGTAATACCTGTCTAGAGATTTGATTTGTTGTTGTTGAGTTGTTTCATAACATCAATCATTGAAGAAACATATGGCTAAAAAACTGCAGACAGTACAAATATATAACGAAGAAATTTCATTTTAAATCCATTTCCTCTTAATTGTAGATTGGGAGAGTTTGTATTAATGATTGGTTGATTTAATTTATTTTCATATTAAAAACATTTACAATTTAAAAATATGGCGGAGTGCCCACATTCACCTCGCCCATCAAGAAGAGTTGGTCTTCCGAAAGGAGCAACAACAAAAACATCCATGAATACTGATGGGGGTGGGGGGGGAGGGGGTAGTTCATAGAAATTTGAAAACCAGTAATGGCTATCACATAAAACATGGGAGTTTTTTTTTTCTTTTTAAAGAAATTGTGTGGTTTATGGGCTAGATATATTTGTCACATCCCAATTTATAATGTAAGTTTTCTACAGGTACTGTAAGGTCTACAGCAGAGGATACAGCAAAATAATATCATTTTCATTTCCTCTGAGAATGTAGCTCCTCATAATGCAATCTTTTCTGGGCTTATCGAAAAGGTCCTGAAAGTTCATATGGTAAATTTCAGATAGAAGGCTATCGGTTTTATTAAAGGTCAAATTCATATCATATCTAATGAGCTGCTACATGTAAATACATTAAAGGTAGGCGGTCTGTGACAATTTACCATATTCTGATGATAACCATGAACGTTTCCCCTATATGAATGAACATAATAATAAAAATAATGACAACACCTATAAAGTGCATAATCTATATCAAAAATATTCTTCTGTTCTAAAAGACTCTCATTTAAGTAGAGACATAAGTGGTGACAATAGACTTACAATTTAAATGTAAAAAAGATATGTTGTAAGCTTCAAAATATATGAATATAAGAAATTCATATATCTAAAGGTAGATTGGGGCTGCACATGCAAATGATCCTAAAGTGACATTTGTTTTACAAGTTGATGTCTGTAACAGTAAGATGTTGTGCAAGCCTAAGGATACTAAACATCCTGAAATACAATGAAGTAATCTATGAAGTAATGAAGTAATATTAAATATGTACATCTTCTATAAATAAAAACAGTTTGATTTATTCACAAAAGTTATAATTCTTCCTTGAAGGTTGTCTTTTTGGATAAAGTCCCAGTCAGATAGAAGCCCGGGAGCAACACAATTCAACACAACTCTTTGTTTGAAAGCAGTTATCTGTAAAATGAACAAAGAGTCGTGTTCGATTGTGCTGCTTCTGGGCTTTTATGTAACTGGGGCCTTAAATATTACTTTGGGAGGATTCAATAATACAAGATGATTCTGTAATTTTCCTTCCATTACTCTATAAAAACTAAATACATGAACTAGAAGTTCAGATGTTTTCTTGCATAAGCAACAAAAATTAGATGTATGAAATGTTTTGCACCTAATACATCCATAATCTTATTTTACCCCTCCCCCTGAAATGAAAGAGATTTTGCTTTTGATCTTCTCTTTTTTATCATTGATTTAACCTTTTCTTTTCTTCTTCACAATAACCTTTCTCTCTCCTCCAACAATAGACACTGTATTTCAATAATGATCTATAAATACTCTCAATCTCATTTTTCTCCCGGCATTCATTGCCTTAGTTCATGTATTCTTGCAGAAGAGATATGAGAATAAAAAGAGAATAGCTGGAATGGCTTGTGAGGAAGGGCAGATAGCAGGGCTAACTCTAGCCATTACATGGATCACAATTCACACCCTTGCTAGCATCAGCCTCTATTTAGAAATGGGCATGACGTCAATATGGCTGCTCGCCCGATCTCTTATTACCGCTGCATGGAAAATGACAAGTACAGAAGGTAGGGTGATTCAAGCAGCTTGCTAGCGTGTGTATGTGTTCAAACTTGTCACAGGATTTCCGTCTCTATCGGCGCGCCCGGGGTTTGCGACATATTTACGGTGACAGGTCGTGCATTTCTACTTTTTGCTAGCTTCCTCTCACCCTCTTGACTTGAGATGCATGAGAGAATAAGATCAGGTTTAGGCTCAAGATGTTGAAGTCTAAAGCCCTTTTCATGGAAATGGGTTTATCATCTTCAATAATGAATTCCGTTATTTAGCAAACAAATCCTGATGACTTAAGAATGATTATGTGTCCTGTCCACACAGTAATATATATATTCATTAGAATCGAGACTGACTAGGATTGAGTGAGCTTGACATATTTATAAAGCTGTTCATGAACACAGTTATATTCATTTCTTGTATTTTTTGTACAGTATTTCACATGCTAAACAGACTTCAAACTTTTATCACACTTGGCTGGAAAATTTGCAAGCAATTTTCTTTCAATAAATATATATAAATAAAAATTGACCTATAAAGTGAGTTATTTGATGTTTTCTTTAAATAAAATATATCTATTCATGGACAGTTTCATTCTACATGTGTTGTATGTCAACACATGTCTCTTGAAATCTATTTTTGTGACTTTTGTTCGCTTTTGTTGTTGTTCACTTTTCTATTGAAGCACCTTAAGCCCCAAAAGGCTGTTTCATCTATGCAGTAAGCAATAGCATGCGGCCATGTGAACAGTATCATTATCGTTATTGATCTCATTTACCCCTTGATAATGATACCCAGAAGAATAAAGAATGTTGCTTTTAATTACCTTTTCAGTTTCTGCAGGGAGTATTTGGAATCCGTGTTGCCCTTGGAGACAGGTAAACTTTCTAGGTTTGCCATGAGTAGATTAACAGCCGAATGAAGCTCGTCCACGTACATACTCTCCATCTCCTTCACAATGAACTTTGGCCCTTTCTTTGTCTACAGAAAATTAAGACAGTAATTATGAATCAGATGTATACCATGTTATGTAAATACATGTAGCTGAGGATGTCCCAATGACTACATTCTAAGGAATAACTTCTGCACTGCCTTCAAAAGAAATCTTGAAGCCTCAATTCAATGCCCACTTTCAACAATGTCAAGCTCTCAATTCTCTGTCCTTAAATCTCAAAGTATATACTGCTGTCAAACCAAAAACAAAAATTATTGTAAGAATTTAACAAGCATAAAACCATATTTTTTCATCCCTGGTCATGTGGGGATATGTTAATAACAACAAGCTACTCTTATCAACCCAATTCATGATTAGCTTCAGGAATCAAACAGATAGTGAACTCTAGCACAAAATTTTGGGATTCTTCTTTTGAAAACAAGAGGTAAAATAAAACTTTCTGGTAGATCAGGAGATAACATCAATTTTACATCAGGATGGAATTTGAAAAGAGAAAGTAGTTTGAAAATTAACCTTGTATTTTAATAGTTTTTTTGCAGGGTATATAAAATTCTAGGTAACAAAGATATTCAGAGAGGACCTAGTATGCTATAGCATAAACAGATAAAGTTTTAAATCTCCATACCGACAAGCAAAACAAAACTTGTCTTCCATTTAAGTTCTAAGTTCATAAATTCATAAAGGAAGCACTTTCGGAGCATACCTTCATATTATCTCAACACAACATAATCTGCACTCTCTGCACTTTTGACTAATGGCCCCCTTGGAATTGTGAAAACTCTCAGCAAATGTGTGGCATTTATTTTCCCACTATTCTAGGATTACTCCAATATTTCTTTTTTGTATGTAAGCTTAAAGAGGCTTTGGGTGTACCTTTGATATTTGTTCAGCTAGCTGCAGTCTTCCGTCTAGTTCCCTCCTGATCTGGGCTGCCTGTTCATCAGCATTGTCAAGCTGCAAGAGGATGTGAACAAGAAATCATAAGAGAGACAAATTTAGAGAAGAAAGTCAACAAAATAAAAGAGTGAAAAGCAAACATAATGAATATATATCACATCAACCTAACTTCTTCTGTACTGTGTTGGTGAGTGAGTTCACATCACATCAAGATCACATTTACATGAAAAGTGTACAAACCTCGTGTATCTTACTTAATTTTTCTCAAATAGCAAATATATATGTACACGGAATTCAATGTTTTAAAAGATGTTACAAGAAAAATACCTATCATATACAACTAAGCAGCATAATGAGTTGATAAATTTTTCTTGTTTTTTTTCATCCATTGCCACAAAAATGAGAATGGTGGTGTACTTCTCACAAAACTATAGTTGAAAATATATTGTTTGAGGTTGCAGTGGGATCCTTGAGCAAGGAGAATATAGAATTGCTTGAGGTCATCTTCAAGTAATTGATAATGAAGTCCACTTCTGTTGGACATAGGAGCTCCAGGCAATACACTGAGGACATACACTTCTATACCAGTAAAAAACAAAAACTGAATCAACAGATCACTTTTACATTCCGTAATATTACCACATGATGTGGAACAAACTTGACCTTTCAAAACCATTCCTCTGAACACCACATAATGAATGAAGAGTAAGGAGACATTTATTGACAGAATAATCCCAGAAAAGTATGAGAAGTAGAATTATACTTGCTCCACAAAGATTTTTTCCTCTAAAATATTTCTATTGCGTGGAAAAGTACTTGGGTTTTGAAACATTTCCCCTCCAATTTTTTTCATCTCTGAGGTTTGATTTGTATAACCATTAAATTGTGTAGGTAATGAGCCACTGATTAGTGAATTCATCTTATTATGCAGATACTTGTGTCTTTGATATTCTTTGCATTTTACCGAGATATAACATTTGAACTCACTAATGTTGAACCTTGTGTAGGTGTGAGTGTAGGTGTAAGTGTGGGTGTATGCGTATGTTGTTGTATGTGGGTACATGAGAAGAGGAGTTGAAAAGAACTTCTATTACCATCATTCATTACAAAATAGCTCATAAAAAATCAACACAATAAGAAGTAATTTCCTTTCACAAGTAGGATGTTTGTGAGTCAGTGTTTATGAGGGTTGTGGTGGGATGCCTAGCTGAGCAATGTGTGTAGAGAATGTGAGATTGCTTGAGGTCATGTTCTAGTAATGAATAAACAAGACCCCTCGTGTGATTTGGAAGACGGGTCCGAACAGCATAGTGGCTGCATCCTTATCTAGGAGCTACACCGCTGCTGACGTCACAGCTGATGAGCTAGGTCATAGTTTACAGATGGAGACCGCAAGTCAGAAGCTGCTTGTAATAGAATGTCTGCACTGACATAATATAGAGTATGATGGTACATCTGCACCCCAGAGGATATCATACTGGAGCCTTTTATGGCATGAATTGAGACTTCAGATGGTACAGGCTTTTTAAAAGATTGTAATATAGTTTCAAATATTACATGTATTATATTTGTAAATAAACTTGCATATTTTTCCTATATTCAATACATACAATCAATTTTTAGTGCTCTAAAAAGACAAAATTCAAGCTATCAGCTACCTAAGCACACTGTGCAGAAATAAAGGATCCGTGGTACACTTTATTTAAATTTCATAAATACAGTAGATATGTTGATAGTGTCTGTTTAACTTCCTTCTTTTTGCATTCTTTCTTGTTTTTCAACAATCTGACTCTAATAACATAGATTATAGCTTGATTTGATCATCTTTAAAGACACGATCATAACTTTTGACGCCTATTTCAACTACCCACTACAAATTAAAATGAAGAACATTAAAGGATATTTAGAATACATTTCCCTAAAAAGTAGATTTATAACTGTGGGTGGTTCTACCATTTCTGGTCCTTTCAATTGTGCTTCACAAAGGGTAATTACAATGGAAATGTAATATTCCACTGGCATCACCTATAATGTCTTGCTCTAACAAGCATTCTATAAATCTCCCTACAATACACATACAGGATGTTGCTGCAAAGTTGCAATTGATGGCAAGTCAACTACAAATCAGTTGCAAATTAAGCGTGCAATTTCTTTCCACTCTGTCAGCTCTTTTGACAAGACGCACATAAAACAATGACTTTGATTGGCGCAATCTGATCAATCACACGTATAATAATATATTATACTTGGAACACTGAAGAAGACCCACCAAGAAGTGAACATTGTTAAAAATAATCATAAAATTCAAGATGGGATCGTTTGATAAGTGTTTGGTTATCAAAATTTTGAAAATGTTGATAAAAGCCATTTACATGCATAGGTCACAGCAATTATTCATAGAATATATATTCTCAGAGATAACAATTGCTCATGAATATGCATGAGGCATACAGATCTACACATACAAATTCAAGGCTTTCATCACAAGAGAATGGCTGAAAGTATGGTTATTACTGTCATGCTTTCCCTCACTTTCCCACAATGACCCCTCGGAAGACCAGCTCCCCTTGATGGACGAGCTGAATGTGGGCAATCAGCCGTATCTTTATTTTAACTTGTATATGATCTTTAATACAAAATAAATTCAATAGATTCAATCAATCAATAACTTTTGCTCAGCAGCTTCGCTATTCCTACTTTAATTTTGACCTAATGTGTATTCAAAATCTCTTGGAATCACTGCATACTGAAATGCGTTCAGAAGAAGCAGATGAGCTTTACTAAAATAGTACCAGAAATCAAGGGCTTAAAGACATTATTTTTGTACTAAAAATGTAAAACGTATTTATTAGATTAATACAATAGTTGGAAGTCCTTATGGACTGCTTGTGAGGAAACTCTAATGGAATATTATCATTGAGACATGCAACACTTGCTTGTGAACTGGGCACATGGGAGCTATTCTATTAAGTCTTTTCAATGACATTGATATTTCGGGCACATAATTCATAACAACCAATTTTAGATTGTAAATGAAAGTTTACACTCACATAAGGCTGTAGGCATCATTTTAAATCACGCAGCTTGAATTTCAAATGACTATCTCAAATTTCTCATAGAAATGATAGCTTAACACACTTCAAAAGCAATCAGATAATTGATGGACAGATAGCCTTCTGTTTTCATTGAAAAGATGTCCTGATTTCCTGATAAGGACAAAAAATAAGTAGTTTGGTTGCCTTCAACTGATCAACCCTTTGAAAATAGCCGGTCAAAAAATTTAAAAAATCACTATTCATGAAATCATTTTAGGAAATTGTCTGGCTTTTTATTCCTTTATAACTTTTAAAGCATAAAATATATTCCCAAACTAAAAAAAAGGAAAAAATAATTTGTTCGGACCGACTAAGACTATTTTTCAATAATGTCACTGGAAGGAAACTAAATACTTTTGTTCCTAAAATGTGGAATGGAATAGAGCAAAAACCCTGCTGCCCGCTAAATACACCGGGACAATATACTGGAACTCCCTCCCCACTGAGACAAGAGAAACAATAACTTTAGGTACATATATTAAAAAATGGAAAAAATCCTAGCTTCTACTTATATAATCATTGGAAAAAGAAACAATTTAATCATCACAATCACACAATTAATGTAATTTCCCTTCCCTTTCCCTGGAGAAATATCCATTCTCCCTTTCCCTGGGGAAACATCCATTCTCAGTCATTTGTCAGTCTCTCCCCTTCCCCCACTCCCTTCTTGTCACCTAGCACATTGTCTTTGTGGGTATTCTCTTTCTCTCTACTATTTTTAGATTGTTCGACTGTCCTGGCTTCTGTTGTTTGTATCCGTAATATCGGTTTATATCTGTAATTACAATATAATAATTTATGATTAAATGTATACATTTATGACTCACAGTCTAAAACAGCCTTTTGTATCATGTATACCACAATTATTAGTGTAAGCTATAAGAGGCCAGCCTTCTGAACAAGCCTCGCTATTTGATGGCCTCTATTTTTTTTCGTTTCTTTTCTGTTATCTTACCATTATCATTTATGACTATGTATATGTGTGAATCTTCAAAAGAACTTGAAAAATAAAATTATTTGATTTGTTTCGATTTGAAATACATAGATGAACAAAATAGTTGAACACATTTCAATGTACCAATTCAAAGGCTCTTTGCAAATCAAAAGTCAAAATAAAGCTTTGGCCTGTATCTATGTAAAATATTGATTGAAACAAGAAAAATTAATTCATTATAAAGAAAGAGACACAGGATGGGTATACCTTTCAGTTGCAGCACTTTTTGAAACAATAATAATCTCTGACCTTTTAAATAAACCCAAGCATATTTCTTGATTTTGTTCTTCTGTGATGCATCATGATGAGGCATAGGCAAGCATTACATGTACATTGCCATGGCATCAGCAGGGCCAGGCAGGCAGGCAGGCAGGCAGGCAGGCAGATTACCAGTTGTAATAATCTCCTGCGTTATTGATTCTGTGGAGCAAGATGCCGTCATGGTATTTCGCAGGCAAAGGTTGCTCTCCATTTGCATCAGGCTAACAGGCTGGTAAATCAATATTGGGCTAAATTATGGGGGATCGGGTGTACATGTCAATATATTGGCAAGACTACATGATCATGTATCTTCTGCTGCATAGATCAACCTTTTGCTACAACTTATCCTCTCACTCTATCATTCTGCCATATATGCAGCTGTTTCACAGGAAAATACATATTTTTAGGGGAATACATCTATAAACCAAAGACCTCTCAGACATTAGTTACTCATGTAAATTGTGTAGTTTGTTCTAATGATGTAAAATAATACTATGCACTCAAATCAATGTTTGGAATTGCAATTATAACATCACAATCATAATTTCATAAAACTCATTATCAAATGATGGAAAATTTGAGAGGATTTACTGGCCTATGAATTACGGCTTTGAGTTTGAGCAAATTTCAAGAACATTTACATAAGGCTAGAGTTTTTGAGCAGCCATATGTACAGATAAAGCCTTAAAATTAGATCAATATATACATGCATATATATACTAGATAATGATTTTTTCATATGAAGTATATTTTATATGCAAAAACATTATCCAGTATCTTTCAACAGTCAATACCTACATATTCTTCAAACAATTCAAAATCTAGTGGCTCTCAACTTTTCATAAATTCATAAGTGAATGATATAAAATAAGAGATGTATAGCTACCAAATGCTCTGGAATATGCCTAGTGTATTTTCAAATGAATCCAAGGCATTCATTAAAGCCCAAATACAGTATTGGTAACGCTTAAGAAATGTGAATTTTACCGGATGTTTAACATGACATATCTTACACACATTCAGAGACACAGCATATTCTGAACTAATTCTCCTTTAAAATTTGAATTTGAATGTTAAACCATACTTAGCGCCCTCTCTCGGTAAAAATGAAATTTTGTATGTTATCAGGCATATGCAACGCTATTTCCAAGATTTGACAAAAGAATAAAAAAAGGTATACACAGAAATCAAATTCTGAAATTTTCATCTAATTCTGTGCATGAGATGGTGTCTTTTATCAAGAAAGAAAACATAAATTGGTTCAGTATGGGGTACCCCTCAGTATGGGGGTACCTCAGACTGAGATTATATTTGCACATTTTAGGTTGTAACTATACCAAAACTCATTCATTTTTCACACAATCTTTTCTGCAGTATGTTCATGATACTATATTTTGTTTTATTTAGATTTGAAGACAAAATTTGTGGAAAAAAATATTAGCCTTTATTACATGTGATAATACATGTGTATGGCTTTTATTCTCTTGTTTTCTCTCACCATTGTGTTGTTAACATCTACTTTTTAACTGCTGCATATACTGGAATGTCTAAAATCAACCTAACATGGATGACATGACCTTTTAAAAATAGAATAATGGATAATGAATTGAACTAAGGTAAAAGTATACGTACAACTATGAACAGGGGACTCAAACTCAACATTTAAGAATTATAAAAATTGAAAACGTAAAATCAATTTTGTTAATATCTGATAAAAGGGGTGATTGAAGGCAAAGATAACTCTGCCCCAAAAATTGGAATCTCTTGGGACAATGGAAATCAGTTCGAGTAAGGAGAAATTTGACTGACAAAAAGTATATAAAATAAGTTTTATTAATTTTTCCCCAAAAGAATTTCATCCAATGTGACTATTCAACTAGCAGTTCAAATTCAGCACATTTGACTCTAATTTACATATATATATATATATATGTATATTTGAAACAACATGAAACAAGGGTGAGTTATCTCTTATAATTAATAGGCAATTCACATTGTAAATGCTGTGCAAGGATTTTGTTACAGTACATGACTTGTTGTGCACTACAAAGGCAATCTAGACAATATTTATACATTCTCCTGATGGGAGTTCTAACTTATATTACCCTTCCTCTTTTATTCTACAAGAGAAATAAAAATGTTTCCAAAATATTCAATACATTTAAACGAGCTTGAGATAATGAGTATTTTTTTCAAATCGGATTCTAATGTATTGATCTTCAGTAGATGTGAAATCATCCTACTGCAGACACTCAATATACATGTAGTGCACACAATGCGCTACACTAAACCATCATAGTGTACAAATATGTTGAATACATGTATCTTGTTACCATGAAGATCATGAGAAACACATGTAAGTATAAAGAATGTTCTGCTCCTCATGATGGTGCCCTTGGTGATATGATGATAATAATAATGGAGGTGGTGTTTGTGGAGATGGTGAGGATGATGATAATAATGATGGAGGTGGTGTTTGTGGAGATGATGAGGATGATGATAATAATGATGGAGGTGGCGTTTGTGGAGATGATGAGGATGATAATAATGATGGAGGTGGTGTTTGTGGAGATGATAAGTGATGATAATGATGGAGGTGGTGTTTGTGGAGATGATGAGGATGATGATAATGATG
>BQKZ01001721.1:13315-55931 GCA_036244855.1 Temnopleurus reevesii
AGAAAAGATAAATGGAAAAATTGGGAAATGGTTAATGAAAGATAAACGTAAATTGTTGATTATTTTTTTCTGTTGATTCTTGTAATTACACCAAATGTTTACTCATAATTAGAATAGTACGGGACCCTGTGTTCTGTAGTAAAGTATAAATTTCGGTGATAATTAAAGGGTTCTTTAATTCCAAGATGTATGAATCGTTACTTGTAAGCTCATACATAACAAACCAGCTGTTTGAATATATTCCACTCTGTAAATTATTGACATATGACACCTACATATATAATATTTATATTATACATGTATATATATGGGACATTCATTTAGATTATTTTTTTTATAGTTCATATCCAATTTGTAACCTAGCTGTAATGCTCTTACGGTTATGGCTCATAAAGTGAAGTAAAAATTGATATTGGTGTGGTCGAAGGTACAAAATTGTTTACCAATGTATGGAATTTCCCATATTATTCATCATATTTATGCACATCTTGAATATTTAGGCTTTGCTGAGAATGAAGAAGCCTACAGCCCGTACCCCGGTGCCCATCTATGTCTGAGGTTGATAGCTTCCATTGGTAAGATGATTGTTGGTGAGGTGATGATGGATGAACTCAAGAAACATCCCGATGACCTTGTGAGAGATCTATCTGATGTGCAGCAACATCCTCAGGATGTAAGTTTATTTTCAGTTACATTTGCCCCACCCAGGAAGCCCCACCCAGGAAGCCCCACCCAGGAACTATACTGGATGTGCATTTCCAATTTTTCTGGAATAGGGTGTATTTTAAATGTGTAGGTTGAGGGTAAAATCCTGAAGTACTAGAGGTCTTTCAGCATTTTTCTGCAAAATATTATCAATTAGGGGTGATCTTCTATTTCTTTTCTTTTGCTTTTCCCTTCCAAACACCTGCATTTTTGTAAATTTTGAAGATTTCCCATACGAAGCCTGTGATAGATGGTAACAGTTGTAGCATCGTTCCTGGACCTATAGGTTATTACAAGGAATCTGGAACAAGCATATCTGAAGGGTTGATTATGTGTGTGATAATGGAGCGGGATGTGCTTTCAATGAAGTGAAGAAATTAGATCCTAAGACAAGTTCATGCAGTATGAAAGACTGCTAATTGGATGATGTATGGTTCCATGTAGTTTTATTACTAGCACCGGGAACATCACTTGTCATGGAGAGTGAGATAGCCAAATGAAAATGGATGAATGGCAAGAATATCATATAAGCCAATTATAATGTATTTTATCAAGTGGAAATAAATCATCTGTTGAGTAATACATTATTATCTCTGATTATTTTAGTTTTTATGGTTCTCATGATATGATGCACTTTCCATTAATAGAGATTTATATTCTGTTGTTATTATCATGCTCTCTGATGACACAGATGTGTACTGTCTTACTTCAATATGTCATCAGTAATTGAATATTGTGGCTTATTTTCTCATTCTAGAGTTTACCTCAAGCTGAAATGAAGCAAACCTATGCGACATCAAGCCCACCAAACTCCATCGCTCACTCGATAGCCCAACCTGAAGTCCCTCAGAGCACTCCAGTAAGGGACCAACCCAAGAACCCACCGCTACCCCAGCCCTTCAGCCAACCCAGCACACGTCCAAACACCCACCAGCGCTCTAGACCAACCACCCAACCTAGCCCAGCACCTCAGCAGCCCATCCGCCGTCCAGACACATACACCAGCAGCATCCATGATCTTAGCCCTAGTCTCTGGCATGCCTTGGATGTGTGGCGCTGTACAGTTCATCTCAGCTCTGGCTTCCCTGAAGCAATCAAAGCCTTGTCATTGTGTGGGACCACACTTGGTTCTGAACATTGGTAAGTGGCTGAATTGATGTACAACCAAATTGAAATAGCAAAAAAAAACATTTTATGTGATAAATATTTAGTCTCCTATCATTGATTTTGAATCTTGAAAGCTTGTTGTAAAAAGGAGTAGTAAGACAAACCTTTCATTATAACAAGGGGATTTTTCTTGTTCCATCTTATTGTGTTCTATGGTGTGAACCTAATATGTCAATACTAAGAGTTATAATTTTCTGCAGTCCCAATGACTTTATTCTAACAATTCTCCAATGTATTTGGTCCATGTAAAGACTCAAAACCATCATTTATATAAGAACACTGTGTTAAGTACATGGAAAGCATCACTTTGTTGAGAAATTTATCAAATTTTGTTTGTAATACTAGTTCAGAGATAGATAGGAATGGAAAGTCTGTATTCATATTGCATAATTTTATTAGCCCTATATATTTTTAATTCTTTATTTTCTCATTTCCACTACCCAGGGTGGATGCAGTGAGTGCACTCTTAATCATTTCTGAGGCTGCAAAGGCTAACATGAAAGTGATGAAGTCCCTTCAAAACCTTGCCAAAGGAGTAGTGCCAGCAAACTCAGCTCCAAAAGAGTCCAAGAGCACACCAGGCAATCGAGCCAGTCAGATTGAACATAATCTTGGAGATGAGGTTGATCTAGAGGCTTTTGCAGATCTAGAGGGGTCAGAAGATGGCAGTAATCTTAGCTCAAAAGGTATGACATTTATAAGTGATTGAATGATATTGTTTGTGGTTACTTTTGCGCCTGTGTAAAAAAAGAAAGTAATGTTTTGATATAAATGCATACATTTAGGGGAAAATTTTTCCATTTTTTAGAAGAGGGTAAAATAAGCAAATTACCAGCGACCAATTATTTTACATTTAATTTGAAAGCTTAGCCAATCAATGAGCTTGTGTTTTTTTTTTATAAATGACAACTAGAACTAAAGATGAATAACCTAAAACCAGATTATATATATTTTTTAAAGTCCTTACATTTTGACTGAAAGTGCATCTTTGCGCGCAAAAATGATAGTTCTTCAAAAAGAGTGCAAAATAAATTATTCAGCTTTCATTTTAATATGAGATTATAATTTCTTTTTTTTCTCAGGGAGCTTGAGTGACAATCAATCTGTTGAGATCAGACTAACTGAGATGCTGGATTCAAAGATGGAGCTACGAAGTGACTCAAAGTCCAAGAAATTTAGTCTCGATTCAGAGATGTCCTTGGGTATGAAACAACCAAGCAATCTTAGCAGCAACTCATTCCTCAAGTCAACAAGTCTTCGAAACACTTCAGTGGCTGTCAACATCGATAGTCCACAGGTAAAACCAAAGCTAGTTCTCTGTAAAGTACAAATTCTTCTGAAGACAATGCATATATATATATATATAAAACAAAAGCATATACAATGATTCAAACTCAACCATTATTCACATAATTTCTCTCCCTTTCACAATTTGGATGGTTACTTGAATAACAAATATGATAGTACCAAAGCCTAAATGGGTTGGATAGAATCATGAGGAATTAGCATTTTCAAAAATTTTCAAAATTTCTATGCTTCGTAACTTTGTAAAGACGAATTGGATGATATTGATGATTTCTCATTGATAGTACAATTTTTGTGACGAAGTAGAGTTCCATAAACATCTCTTTCAAAACAGGGAGTTTTGGTTCAATAAAGTTATGAGCAAAAAGTAATGCACAACCTGGTATATTTTCAAAAAAAAAAAAGAAAAAAATAAAAATTTAAAAATAAAAAATTGTTGTAATTGTAACAAATAATGCAATGTCTATGTTGCTGTGATTGATTTTTGTGTGTTCAGTTTGTTCTTTCAAATCCATTAAAAACTTCATTGAAGTGTACATTACTGAAACAAGATAGCAATTATTTATTGACAGCTCAAATCTTGAACACATTTATATATTTCTTCATGTTTAACCAAAAGGATCTATAAGTTCCTGAAGAATATGGTCACATCATAAAATGGGTTGCCCTAACCTGATGTAATGACCCATTTTTGAAAGAAGCTAGAACTTTCATTCAAAATCTTGATTTTTGATAAAATATAATTCATTCTGACACTTGCAGGACAAGCGAGCAGCATCTCTGAGTGACCGCAGCACGGCACTGAAGGGATCAGGGAGCAGTATCCAGAGTGGGCCTGATGTGAGCAGTAGAGAGAGTCAGCTAGACTCTGCTGGAGCACTCCTAGGTCACCACGCCTACTCACAGTCTCCTGTGCTGGAAGAGGATGAGGACGGGGCTGATAGTGATCTCATGCCTGGTGATGAGAGTGAGGTGGAGGTGAGGCGCATCGATGTCACCAAGCAGTTTGATGATGTCACACCAGGATTGAGAGATGATGGAGGGAGTAGAGATGATACGGGCTTGAGGATGAGGAGAGAAGTTAGCTTTGATATTGACATTGTCGGAGAGGAAAACTGTGTAGGGATGGAGAAGAAGATACCAGAACAGAGAAAAGGATTACAGCAGCAGCAGCAGCTATCAAAGAGTGTGAAGACCAACGGTATTGGAGCTAACAAGTTATCCATACTAGCAGGGGAGAAGGAAGGAAAACAGACCCCACTCACAAGACGACTTAAAGCTAACAAAATGGTAAGCAGTGAGCATTTACAAACCTCTGTAAATTAACACATGTTTCCATTTATTAAATGTAATTGATTATGTTTAATCATCTGGCATTTTATTAAAAAGACAACAGACAAATTATGACGTGTTCAGGATATTGTATACCCATATCCCAAAAGATTGTTTCAAAGCTAGACAAATGAGCTGTATTTTATAAAAATTATTCCAGCTAATCAAAATTTGTTGCACTTTTTGTCTTGCAGTTTCAGAAAAAAGGGGATACGGAGTGGGGCAATTTCTATTGGACATCTATTTCTGGTTCAATATTTCCTTTGCCCATATAATTCTGTTGAATTGCATCATTAAAACACAGGCAATTATATGTTATTCATGTGATGCAGTTTTATCAGTATAATTTATTCATATCTGGTTAGAAATATGCTCAATTGTGGTTAAGGAGACATTTTCAATTGCCTCCAAATAAACTTCTTTGGAAGACCCAAAAATTGAAAAGTGAAAATTTGACAGTCTGTAAGATGTAACATGGATTTGTTTCATATGCAATAGAAACCAAATATATTCATAAGAAATAATTATTCTGTATCCAGGTTTCGGATCTAGATGGCATTAATGGTTGGCCGTGGGAAGTGGCCTTCACGTACACCGACCTCATGGGTCACCTATGTCTCCATGGTAACACATCAATTATTCAGAAGAGAGCATTAGTAGGAGATCGTAAACCTGACTACACCCGTACCCCTGCCATGACATCCCAGAAGCTTAGTGGACTGGAGAGTGCTGGTCTTCTTGACATGGCAGAGTATGAGAACCCTCCTGAGGATGACCTAGGTAAGAAAGTGATCTTACTTTATTCTTTGTTGTTTTAGGAAATAAGGAACATTACAAAGTAATGATATATGTTTCAAACATAGTGATTTTATGCACTGTGATTTATTTCTCAAAGTTTTGATTCCACGCTTGTTCAGATATGATATAGTTAAGGGGATGCTCATGAGAGCAAATTTTGTTATAAAACTGATATAGCTTAGACATTTAAAATTGATGATTAATATTTTGAAGATGGATTTCATCTGATTTATAGTTTAATTTGATTTAAACCAAAATCATTTTAGGTTGTGTTTCATACGCCTTCTCACAAAGTTAGGCACCTTTTCACACACAACTGGAACATATGATCAGGTGCTTATTCAGTGACATGTAGGTTATCACTGAGTGCATGAAAAGGTGCGATAAATCATTTATAATTTACAGCTTTATGAAATACTTATAGATGTGCTATTAGCTAACTATAATTTGAAAAAGGAGTCAAATTTTGCTTATTAATGTTCATTCATGAAGGTATCACTGAGGACTGGTCATGGAGAGTTCGCTATGCAGCCATCTTAGCATTGGTGAAGCTGAGTCGATGTCTGGAAGGTGATCAAACCAAAGAAGGGTTGCGCACCACGGCCTGGAACTTCTTGATGATGAGACACAGCAAGGAGAGAGATGATAGGGTCATGGAGGCATTCAGAGTTGGACAGGTGAGGATTCTGCTCGGGCCCAACAGTCCCTTTCTATGTTTCTTATAGGATTTCTCTTGGTGTAATACAGTCAACTCAGCCCAAGTCAAACTTGTTCAAGCAGAATATTTACCTAATGATATGATTTGTTGGAACAAACCACAAAAAAACTACAAATCACAAAAACCTGTGTTATTTACCTCTTCCAAGTCGAATAAAGTTTTTGTGGTTTCAAAAAATTTGACATAGGCAGAGTTACTTGTATTTCATATGTAGAATATTTGTTGAATTGTGGCATAATGGTTCATCATGCCCTCAGCATAACATCATAAATTTGATTTATTTAGTATTCTGAGAATTTCTTACAGAAATTGGTCTGTCATCATGTTTAGTGTGGTATACCTTAATTTTCTGATATGACATTTTATCTAGGTTGATGCCCATCTTGAGAATGAGATGCAGAAATGTCCATCAAAGCACAGTTTGAATGGTAGGTTAGCTGCTGGTCTAGCTTCTACCTACCTACCACCTCTAGCACCAGCAGTCCAGAGACATAGCAGACCAAAGCCTAACAAGGTAGAGCTACCCAAACCAATGGAACCTCTCTGGAAAGGACCAAACAGACTCTCTCTCAGGTAAAAATACACATTTTATTTTCTTTCTAACATTTTATTTTTCTTCATTGATGATCTATTCTGTGATCCATCAAAGTACTACTTGTTTGGCAGAGGTAGCTCCTGGGAAGAAAATTCTAAGGATAGAGATTGAATGCGATAGACATGGCCTAGCTAATGTGTTCATGTTGGCAGAAAATAGAAGGTGGAAGAAAAGAAAACATTCTATTATGATGTAGAAAGAATGAGCAAATAATTCAGACATCAGCATTGTATTATTGGATTATCCCAAAATGAAGTTTAATCCATGAACTTCTGAATTAAGATATTTCCCAACTATTATGTTGGGGGACTTCCTAGCTTTCCTAGTGTTATGTTGGAACTGGCTAACCATAAATAATCTCATTTGCAATTTGCTAGTATTTGGTTGTCATATACCTTTCTGTTAAAAAATGCTCTGTTGTAATAACAAATTTGATGATTATGTCAGTGAAGTTGCATGAATAAACACAATACAATCCCTATTGATTCTTTCAGACAAGAGCTCCAGGTTGCTACAGCACTGCAGGACCAGGACCCGCAAGTTGGACTATACTCTAGGAACAATATGGACCTCAAGAGGATTGTGGAGGACCAAGTAGGTGTTTTAAGAATTCAGTGTAGAACATGCTTTTTGTACACCATTAGATAATAAAAGGATTATTTAAGAAGCTTTCAATGAATGAATTTCAAAGTTTATGTCTAGAAGAGCTGATTTATCTTTCTGTGAAACTGAAAATGAGTGTGCAACATGAACAAAATTGTTCAAATTTGAGAACATACAGGTAAAGTGATTAAAAAAAATCACAAAATCTATCACATTTCATTTTGAGAAAATGAATATTTGATTTTGAACAATTATTTGATAGTATATTATAACTTGGGAAACAAATAATTTCTCAAATAGTTATGCATAATAATTAATGGCATTCCTACATATTTCAATACTTATGGATATTACTAAATTGAATCCATCTCCACCATTCAGACATTTCTCTATTATTAATTTTTGCATTTTCAGTGGAGGAAAGAGCTACAGGAGCAGCTTGAAGAAGAGGAAAAAGAGAAGAGGGATTATTTGGAAGAACAGCAAGCTAATTTAGAGATCAGGCAGAGAGAAGTCGCTGAAATCAGGTCAAGCAAGTTTCTTGGTTCTACAACGCCACCAGCAAGCTAACTAAGGCATAGATAAGTCATGGAAATGTAATCAAATACAGCAAGGTTCTTGGCTCAACATCACAAGTGAAGTGAAATGTTGTTCAAAATAAGTTCAGCACATTTCCATGAATTCAATCCTACCAATTCTGCTCAATAGTTGGTCAGAACTGCCAACTGAATGGTCTTTCAGTCACCTGTCCCTCTGATAAGTGGGGTATTTAAATCTAGGGATGCCCATAATTAATTACTTTGGGCTACAATGGCATCCCTGTCAAACAAAATGTATCTAGTTTGTTTGACGTAGATCAGTATGCCCACAAAGTGATTAAAAATTGGACAATTTTACCCCTGAGAATGAATGAGGCTTCTCCTAACATCATTGCTGCCAAGTGGTTGCTCCTTTGGGTTAGGTATTTTAGACACTTGATTGCAATAAATACTTCTTGAACTGGGTGCTTCTGTCATGAAAGGCAAAGGCAAAGACCTTTCAATGTCAGATTCTATTGAATGATATGGACCTTCCAATAAAAAATACCTCTCTTGGTTTGCATGGTCCATGATATATATGAAGTGCCTTGAGTGTAAAGCCTAAATCATACACTTATCATTTATATGATATGGTTTTATTGGGGGCAAGCTGAGTATTCTAAAATTAACTACAATCACCTTGAAATTTTGTGTGAGCGATTCTATGTATAGAGATATATATTGTATGCATCTAAATGTAAGATACCATATTGTAAATAAAGAAAATAATATGCTACATTTGGCTTGTCTCATGGATATATTATTTCCTACGTTTTTAAAAGAACCTAGCCCATCCTTTTGACACAATGTATCTTCATTGCAAAGACCACTGATATAAAAGCTCTCACATACAGTATGGACAACTGTCACTGAGCAGAAACTGATGAGACAATATAGACTGAAAATAAATGATGATGATGATGGCCTCTTGTATAGCGCCGGTATCCGCCACAGCTGGGCGCTCATGGCGCTTGATTACTCAAAAAATTACCAAGGCCTGAATTTAATCCAATGATTTGATCTTGTCTCTTTACCAAGTCCATACTATCAAAATCTCGTTCATACTACCTATGAAAATTTAGAAGTACACAAAAAAAATATTAAAGACTGAATTTGTTTTAGTTATATATATTTCAATGAACATGTACATCATTGTATTTACACAACAGACTATTAAGTAGACAAAGATCTAAGACTGATCAACAATCTAGCGTGTCACATTTTCAAAGTTTAACTTCTTCCTAAAAATACTACTGTACCAATAAACAAACAAACAACTACTGTACTTTTTTTAATGCTTTTGGTCTTTAACATGAAAGGTCGTACAAAATGAAATACAAATACAAAATTGTAAATGTATTTGAAGTCAAAGTAAACGAACACAAATAAGCACAAATGTGAACACAGAATTTAACAATTTTTTTCAATCATTTATATAGGACCTAAGTAAACAACAGTTAAAGTAGTGTTAGCTGTGCCTAAGTCTCATCTCTCTAAGTCAAAGAATGTGTTGCTTCCCTCCTGAAAATTTAATTTCCTTCAAGTCCACTAGATTTGTAGGGTTCTGGGAGATTCTATTTATGCTTTAGATTTAGGCGATTTAGGAGTCATCTGTACTTGATGCTACTTCAAAGGATCATATCTAAACCAGAGTCCTGCTCCAGTGTTGCAACAAAAGTGAAGATTACATTCCATTTTCTTTGAAATTAAACTTTTGTAAGTATGAAAGCTGGATTTCATTGAAATTCAAACATGATAAATGGGAAACTCAGAGAAAGGAAATCTTATATACAGTCGAGCCTCATCTTTAGAACCGGCAAAATTCCCTCATTATATCAGAGCTAAAATACAACACAAAACAAAGAGCTGGGGCCCTAAAAATCACCATTTTATAATATATCAGTGCACCTTACAACTAGGTTTGGACTTTAATTAGATTCTTCTTATTGGAAAGCGAGGTAATTTTCCAATGTCGAGCTCTCTTATTTTGACAAAGAAAACTTATCAATACTTATAGAACAATGGAACTTTGTTTCAACTTTCTACAAGTGAAGTTCAGTATAATGGCGTGCTTGGGACCATCAGCAACATTTTAATAGCAGGACTCATGTTTGGTAAGGGTTGGAAAACCCCAATGATTTATAAACAGCTGGGACCAGATTATTAACTTGTATCAGAAAATATTTCTACCCAGTTTCCACAGCACTGAGTATCAATTGATCTGGATTGACGATTGATCTCTAATTCATGCATCTATAAATACCTAATTTTTATGGGAGTTATGCCATTGTTTATGGTAGTCCCAAACAATATGCTATTGAGTGCAAAAAAAAAGTCCAACCGAATGATCAAACAACTCTGAAAGATCAGACATGCCGAATATAATCACTAAGCCTAGAGGCAATGACCATCTAGCAATATTCATGCTGTTGAATTAGAGTACTGTACCTCTTTCAGACATGGCAAAGGACTGGCTTGTTTGAAGGTACGCTTAACCCTATTCCAACTGGGGGGGGGTCAATTTGACCCCCCCCTCCACAAATTTTGTGATCGCGCCGCCGCGCAAAATTTTTTCACCGCGAGACTCNTACTTCAAAGGATCATATCTAAACCAGAGTCCTGCTCCAGTGTTGCAACAAATGTAAAGATTACATTCCATAATTAAACCAGATTATTAACTCTTTGTATCAGAAATATTTCTACCCAGTTTTCACAGCACTGAGTATCAATTGATTAGGATTGAAGTTTGATCTCAAATTCATGTATCTATGAACATCTAATTTGGATGGGAGTTATGCCATGGTTTATGGTATTCCCAAACTATTGGCTTTTGAATGCAAAAAGAAAAGTCCAACCAACTGATCAAACATTTTTGGAAGATCAGACATGGGGAATATAATCACTGAGCCTAGAGACAATGGTCATCTTGCAATATTCATGAAGTTGAATTAGAGTAATGTATAAGCCAATATTTTAGCGTACAGATATTTTCGCGATTTCGGACCAGTTTTACACATGTTGTCTTGTTATTGTCTTGTTATTTTCACTCTTTTGACAGTGTTTGTATACATATGACAGGGCTCTACCTTAACTTTTTTTCCTGGTGGCCAGCCGGGCCACATGAACTTGATTTTTTCAATTTTCAGGTGGCCAAATGGAATTTCAGGTGGCCAAAAGTTTGCGCCTAAGAAAACTTGGATTTTAAACATCAATTTAAGGTTATTACAGGTATTAAATGAAGACACAATCATTTCCAGGCTATCATTAACAATCCAGCAGCTTATTTTTAATGATCATCACATCTCATGACATCACTTTGTCGCAAGTCATTTACATGAAAAAATAGTTAACCTCTAAAAAGATATTCATAACACAATGCCCAATTTATAGTACCAGGATATCATACTGTAACAAAGAGAGACATTAATTTCCGTGTTTATTTCGCGAGCTAGCTAGACGTAGCGGGAAAATGTAAGTAATAAACGAAACGATCGCGCAGCTCAGCTAGGCCATGTCAGCGCCGCCGCTACGGCTGCGCTACACTATCTAGCGAAGGCCGAATTAGCGCGCTAACGATTTAGTTGCATTTTTCCCTGTTTAAGCTACAATTTCTTGGTGGCCAACCGGGCCACCTAAAATGGTTAATTTCCGATTTTTAGGTGGCCCGACGGGATTTTAGGTGGCCAATTGTCCCCGGGCCACCGCTAATTTCGAGCCCTGTATGAAAGCGTATCATACAGAGTGGACATTTTTGCAAGGCCAAAACTGCAAACTTAACAAAAATAAAACCACCGCGAAAATTTCAGCTTATACAGTACCTCTTTCAGAAATGGCTAAGAACAGGCTCGTTTAAAGGTACACTGTAAAGGAAATGTCTCATGCATCATCAAAATGGGAGAATAATTGTTAAGGGGTGGAATGGTTTATAAAACAGCACCACACTTTGTATCTACAATCTATTCAGAAGAATTTGTGAAATCCTCATATTCATTGCATTCTCAACATATTAATTTCAAAGTAGATATGCCAAATACATAAATTCACTATTTCTATAGCATATATTTATAAAATAGGAGTATATTATCTAATCATTAATATATGAACATATCCTTCATCTGGTTTACTTGAATACAACTTTCTACAGTGTTACATCATGGACAAAATTTATGAAATTTCCCATAAGAAAGATTATGACAACTCTTTTTTAGATTGTTTGGCCCTCAACCATGTTTATCCATGTACACATATACTACAAAATGTACCAGAATTCAACTTCCAAAGAAATTGAACACCACATGTGTTCAGATTTGGAGAGCTATATTGGGAGAATTATGCAGGATAACTCATTATAATTCAGAACTCTACATAAAATCTTTTGTTTTGTGAGCTTTGAACTGTTTTGCAATTAACATACATGCGACTGAATTACGAATGAAGAGAGAATTATGGCAAGAATAAATTGGTGGGATCCTAACGATAATTAATGCCAATATATAAAAGGACATTTGTTCTAAATGTTTTCAAACACTTACATATGAAGATGGTTACCTTTCATAAACAATGAATGATCAAATAAAGGACTTCAATAACACATGAAAATAGCTTTGAGGAAATGCCTGTTATATCTTTAATCACCTAATAAAAATAATACTTTAGACAAAGAACAGAAAGATATTTCTAATAATTCACATGAAAACATTTTCAATCCAATAAAGATATATAAATATAGCCTACATCTGAAAAAATTGTAATTTCCTCATAACCAACAATTTCATCAGCGTTCCAATCAAATGACATGATGAAGAAAAAATATTTAATTCAAAAGTTTCATGCAGAGCACCTCACAGAGCAGTTTCCTCTAGATGTCTTTCCTGAACACTTTCTTGTGCCGGAGTATCAGGAGATGCATTCCCAGCAGAATCCATCTCCTTGACGACCTCTGGACTATTATTGGAGTTTGTATTTTCATTCTTGATTTCCTTAGCAACATTTGTAGGTATTTCCTTCTCCACTGGTACCTCTTTGATAGGTTTAGTGACAAGTCTCTTGGGTTTGGGTTCCTTTGGAGCAATTTTAGTATTGGATTCCTTTGGAGCAGTTTTAGGTTTGAGTTCTTGAGGAGGAGGCTTAGGTTTCGATGGAGCTTCCTTGATACCGGCCTGTGCTAGAGCTTCAAGCATCTGGGGCATCTGCTCCTGAAGTTTGATCTGGACTCGGAGCTCCGCACATGCCTCACGTTCGTTGTGGATGTTGTGACTCAGTTGCATGTTTTTCCGCTGTCAGAGAAAGAAACATTATTTTAAATAGTAAGCTTTTACTTTATAAATTTATAAATGGCACATTTCCAAAACAATGGCTGAGATGTTTCTAAAAATCCAAAGAAATGTATAACCATTGTCCCCAGTATTCGAGGGTTAAAAGAAAGCCTGTCCAGAAATCAAGAACATGCCGAGATTGGTCAAATCTCTTACACGTCATCATTAGCAGATATGCCGACCAAAAACTATCTTCTTTTATTCTTTCACTTCAAATGGGGTTCTTATATAGGTAGACTAACACAATAGCTTCAAAACCCAACAATTCATTGAACCTGTCTCCTTGGATAACACTTCTTTGTCAGTCAACAGCAATTAAGTTTTCAGAGCATTGATTGAAAAGATAAATTGTCCATGGTATACAAAGAAAAACATTCAAAATTATCTGGATTGCTTATTTAGCTTTCCATGTAGACAGGTGACCGCAATGTTGACACAGTAATGAAAGAATATGATTTGGTTGGTATCTATACATGATTTATTCAAGTCTAACATCTTGACATTACTTCAATATCCTAAAACTTTGTCTGGAATTCTACTCACCCTCAATTCCTCATTCTCTCTGATGAGTCCTTCCAATATCCTCTGTAATTCCTCTTCATCTTCCTGATAATGTACGGTGTCAAGGAATATAAAGTCTAAAGAACAGAACAGAACTTGGAAACAAATCAAACACACTGGAGTAGAGAAGTGTTTATTCTCACCTAATTCCGGAGAAAACGCCATAATTGTGTTATTCTGGGGGAAGGGATAAATCAAATATATGAGTTGATGTTTTAAATTATGAACGAAACCTTTCAAACTTTTTGTCACATTTTGGGTTTTTTTTTCTTGAGGAAGGCAACTCGCTAAAATATCCCATGTTATTCAGTCCATTTTTTTTTTTATTATCATTATTATTTCATTATCATGATTTTAGAATTTTTGATGATCATGACACATAATCTCTACAATATCTATTCAAGTTTATAAAAAAAAACAATCAGTGATACCAATCAAAGAATAAACAACCAAACTTAGATATTTCTTGTGCAGATCTTTTGTAATATTTTTTTTCACAACATCACTGAATAGAACCTAGTTTGTTCATAAATGTTGGTATCACTGGAAAAATAGAAATGCAGCTACAACAATAATGGCCTGTGCCATCTGCAAAGTTTCATTTAAGTAACAGTGTAGGAGCTATAATTAAATCAGACGGGAACATAAATGTTTGGTGTAAAGGATACACTTTCACTGCTACTCTCTGATGCCACCGAGCTGTCAATGCTATCTNATCTGGGGCATCTGCTCCTGAAGTTTGATCTGGACTCGGAGCTCCGCACATGCCTCACGTTCGTTGTGGATGTTGTGACTCAGTTGCATGTTTTTTCGCTGTAAAAAAAGGAAAGTTTTTTAAAATGGTAAGGTTTTAATTACACTGGACATGTACTTTAATATGTTCCAAGCATCCCCCGAATCATAGGAATGTGATAGCCACTAAGAAAATGTCCAGAATCTCTAGTACAATAGTTCCCATTCCCCATATCAAATAGTAGATCGTTATTTTTTGCAAACCAATGACTTAGAACAACAGAGGTGCATGAAGTTGCATTTAAAGTAGTATCATGTAGCTAATCTTGCAATAATTTTATTTGATGATAGTTTTCTCTCAAAGAATCAAAAGTCTTTCATATTTTGTTAAAGGTATTGATATACTATTATTACATATCAGAAGCTCATTTTGCAGAGCTGCCTTCACAAATTTTGCCTTTACCTTACAGATAAATGGCTTGAAATAATAAATGTCTACTGATTACAGATTTATCCCATGATAATGGGTTTAGTTAGGCCATTCACATTCTAATCTCTAACATGAATATTCCTGAAGGATGGCATGTTTTTTCAAGACTGCCAAGATATCTGTAAAATCCTATGATTTCTACAGATTTCCTACAACACAATTTAGAAAGGCTACTTACTCTCAATTCCTCATTCTCCCTGATAAGTCCTTCTAGTATTCTCTGTAATTCCTCTTCATCCTCCTATTGGCGTACTGTGTCAAGGAACATATCATTTACATCAATTAATCAATCAGATTAGTGTATGCAAGAGTCTATTCTTGATCAATACAAGTGACTCACCAATAGTTTTTTTTTTAATTAGTTGACAATTCTTCAGAATCATAGGGAATAGTTTGTGCTATCTGCCTTAAAGGTACTGTAACTTGCTCATATAGCTTTAAAGCGGTCATTCAATATCCTTTTAAATCCTTACAACAGTTATATATTGTCACTGGACAAATTTTCCATGGTTATGACACATAATTTTCTATAAACGTACACATCTAAGAATAGATGCACAAAGATTTCTCTCATATGTGTTACTCTGTGTCAAAATGAAACAAATTTTGGAATATTACTGAATAGAATATTATTTGAGCTTTTCATTCCTAATTGTGAGTTATGTAGCAACAACAAAAATGGTCCATGAAGTTTATCATCCTTGATTTGATCCATTTTGTTCATCAATGTTGGTATCATACCAGTAATGCAGCCACAACAAAAATGGTTCATGCGGTCTCTAATATTCCAATGTAATGGAGCTGTACAGACACTTTAATTAAATCAGACTGGAACATAAATGTTTGGTGTAAAGGATACACTTTCACTGCTACTCTCTGATGCCACCGAGCTGTCAATGCTATCAACTGATGCCCCTCTCCTCCTAGCAGAATGCTTAGCTTCTGAGATAGCAGACTGAAGCTTGGCAATCTCTTGTCGCTCTGCCTCGATTCGTTTCTGAAGCTCATTACGGATGTTCATGAGTTCATCATGCTCAGCTACCACCTCAGCTTGTGAAAGCAGCAGCAGTTTCATCATTTCTGGTGGAAGAAATATTGGTATTTAATGACTCGATTGTAATACATCACTGTACAGAATTAAGAGTGTAAATAGATCAGAGCAATCACAGAGAATTATATTTTCATGTTATCTGAATTTATGAATCAAGATCATTTTCATCAAGTGGAATTGGTTCAACTCAATTTATTTAAAAAAATCATGGATACAAACACTCACGTCAATTGCATAGATATTTCATTATTTAAACAAATGCCAATTACCTTTTCAGGTCAATTCACCTTTTCATTAGAACTTGAAAATTTCATTTAAATCCATTGACTAAATTCATGATAAGATTAATCCACCTTCTAAACTACGGATTTATGTCCCAATGTTCATTGCTGCACTGGTTTGCTTATATGGTGTCCTTGTTGACATACATAAAGGGAAATACAACTGCAACTGGCACAAACATAGCAATTTCATTTAATTACCCAAGTCTGGTTCTGCTTCTTCCTCTTCTACTTCTACCTCACTCTCAGATTTTGCTTCTTCTTGGCCTTCATCTTCCTTCACCTCTGTCTTGACTTCCTCTTCTTTCCCTTCATCAATTTTCTCCTTGTCGCTATCTATCTCATCAGCTACAATTTGCACAGTGTCCTTAGGTTTCTCCACAGGTTCAACAGGAGCTGTCACTTCTGAACAACAAAAAATTACAGAGATTACGCTTTTATTTATTTATTCATTTACCATCTATTTGGCATTAACTTTGACATTAACAGGATCTTTGTGATTAGTTGATAACACTACAAACAAACATGTTTTTATCACAATGAGGCAACTATAGAATTCACTCTGCTGCAATCTCATACAGGCTTTACTCCTGTCCAAGAGATGCAAACCATTATTGAATATTTAAATCAGAAATTAGAATGCAAGTAGGCAAATAGATGAACTGAGAGTTTTCTCCTAAAATAAAAAACATAAATTTCCTCATGCAAACAACATAATAACAGAGATATCTTGTGCAAATTTTATATGTTCTTTATTGTTTGTTTTTTTCATTTTTTTCCATTAGATATTGGTGGGTTTTTGGTGCGATTGTTGTGCAACAAATGATGCCCACATCAGTTGCGTACTTGTCATTTGATGCACAAATAAGATGCGCACCCGTTTGCTACATGTACAATCCAGAATCCTCCGTCCACCAATTTTGAATACCAATCAGTCCCCTTGACCAGGTTTACTCTTCACTTTATTTGTACGCTAGAAGAACTTACATTCCATGAATCAAATTTCAATTAATTTCTAATCATTTACAACATTGCAAGAGAGAGAGAGTGTTTGTACTGACATCAAGTTCTACACACAACACATATGGCACAGGTGCCAAACATGCACAAGGGTACATGTAGAAATTAAAATGTGAATCACCACACAGCTGAAACATACATTTCTCACAAGTGAAAACATAACATTCATCAGAAGCTTTGTCCTGTAAGAAAATATTTGGTTCAGCAATTTGGTATTTCATATTTGAATTTCTATCCTCCTACATATACTGGAAGGTTAGCATTCTGAATTGGCATACCTTGAGTAGTCTCCTGCTTGGATACAGCAGGCGGTGAAGGCATCGTCTTGGCAGGAGAACGTTCTTTAGATGATATCTTACTATCCTTATTCTCCATCTCCTTCTCTTTTGCTGCTAGTCTTGTCTCAGAGACCCTTCTGCTAACACGCAACTGGAATGAAGAAATAAAACAACTTCAGGTTCAATGCCACTGCATCATTTATATATTGTATAGACAATATATCCATATTATGTTTAATGTCATCTTTGAACATGATATCCATCAGAAAATGAAATGTATATTTTGAAATACAACAATACTTGAACTTTACTATTCATTACCTGAAAAAGTCTAAATATTTAAACCAACTTTGACTTTTACCATTAAAAGGAAAAAAATCCTCACTGAATTTTCCCAAAGAAGCAAGAAATAAAAGCTAGAACTTCACAACTTCCCACGGTGATTTCATATAAAAAGTATGAGTAATATCCATAGAATAGAAATGAATGAAAATGGAGGAAATATAAAGGACATTACTTGGAAATCCAGTATCCTGTTGGTGTAGCATATGTTACATGTTTTGAGTATCATGGCTTATATAAAAACCTAGATACAATAAACACATTTTTACATTAAACAATAGTATAATCTAGGATGAAAAAAAGCAACGTATGATGTTCATAAAAAACAAACTTCACAAAGTTTTGAATAAAAATATTAGGAGTAAAATAAATGAACAAATCTAAGAAATGCACGATTGTTTGAATTAATGGATAGATGCGTTGATCAACGATTGAGTGAGAGTATGATTATATAAATGAATGAATGAATGAATAAATGAATGAAAGAATGAATGAATGAAAGAATGAATGAATGGATGAATAAAAAGAAGAAAGAATCAAAGATAAAATGAATAAATGGAGGATTGAATGAATGAATGGATGCATAAACAAAATAAATAAATGAATATATGAAAGAATGGATAAATGAAAGAATGAGTGAATGAATATATGAATGAATAAATAAATGAATAAAAAGGAATAAATAAATGAATAAATGGATAAATGAATAGATTAATAAATTAATGAATGGATGAATGGATGACTGAATAAAGGAATAAAGGAATACACAAAAGAATAAACAAATGAATGAATGAATGAATGAATGAATGGATGGATAGATGAATAAATGAATGAATGCATGAATGGATGGATGGATGGATGGATAAATGAATGAATGAATGGATGGATGAATGAATGAATGAATGAATGAATGGATGAATGAATGAATGAATGAATGAATGGATGAAGGAATAAATAAATAAAACAATCATTACATATGAATGAATCTATAAATGACAACATCTGATGAAGAGATCAAGGATATATATGGGAAGTAGAACATTCCTGTTCCCATGTAATATGATCTCATTGGAAATTCCTGGCTTATGACAACCTCTCAAAATCTAAATCCAGATCTGACTTTACACTTCCTGAAAAAAGCTATTTGTCACCTATTTTAGATTTTTGTCAAATCTTTTATATATCAATCAATACTAATATGTCACAGATTTCCCATAGATAGGCAGATAGGGAATGCGTATTGGTATTTTTCAAATAGACATTTTACACTCAATACAGATAAATTCTTACCTTTCTCTTGAGTTGTGTTACCACCCTCTGGACCTCCCAAAGATTATCTTCAGTACTCTGAAAGATGATTGAAGACAACAAAAGCACTTTTAGCGCAAGTAAATATGTTGAGGCTCACAGAATATACTGGAAAATGTGATATCACATGTCTCTTTCCTGTCACTTATCTGAATACAACTAAGGGTTCGTTTTTCATTATGATACATTCATACATATCAAAAGAATTATGTACATTCTCAAATTACTATTTCCATAAAATGTGCCATTGTTTTTAGCTATAATATGCAGACATGCTAAAAAAAAAATATATTCAGGGTTAAATTACATACAATCAAATGAAATGTAAGTGATATGAGCTGTGTGAGTGTGGTCACATTCTTGATCTATGTATGATTAGATTAAATCTCTCATTCACTTTTGTGAAATCGAAGACAAATTTTATTAATAATTATGACACATTCTGAAAATTCTAAATTTGATCTCATTTCCTTTACAATAAGAATATTAATTGTTTCATTTAATGAACAAATCAAAGTATATTATGTATTCATTTACTTCATTCTACTTGTGAAGATGATGTTTCCCTGTTTTCAAGCATCATTTTTGCTACGAATTTGCCAGAGATGAATTCAAATTTAATAATTCCAATCGTCAACGATGGATGCTTACATATGATAGGTTTAGAGGGTATGACATAAAAGATGAAATCTTACCTTCAGAGCGACTCCTCGATTGAGCTCATCATGCATTTTGGCAAGAATTGTTTCATGTCGTAATAGCTCTTCCTCCAGCTCCCTGTGTGATATAACATAGTCAGTGAAATCAATCATTACTTTAATTACTTCTTTCATATTATCTTCATAATTAGAAACATGTGTGACAACGCAAACCAGAAGAGGTACATACATTAACTGTATGGTGCTGTCACATTAATTCGCGCATCATATTAATTCGTACATCTTATGAATCTCTACAAAATCGATGAAATATTGCAAATCTGACATCACCATCGTAAAGAGCGTTGTTTATTTGCCTAAATTGGAAATTTTCTTAGCAATAGGACCCAAAACAATGAAAATATTGCCAAAAGATCGGCAGATTTGCTTGCATTTGCAGAAAAACACGGGTCTCGCGACACTGAAGTGAATCCTTCCAATTTTTAGACAGAAATCATCAAATTTGTAAGCAGACATACCATTCGATTTCTTGATATTTTGTGGTCAAGCTGCTGTAAATTTTGCATCTTAGATGGAAGCAATTTTATGGTAAATCTTGTTCAAACCGGGGCCTACGAATTAATGTGACACAATTTGTTGACAATTCTTGCCATTTTCCAGCATGGAGTGATGCGATCGTTTCGTCAATCAAATTTTGAAATCGCGATATCTCTGTGATTCTTTCGTGGATTAATTTTATTTTTGGAAATATTTGAAGCCTGAAATATCTAGTTTCATTTCGTGCCAAGATTAAAAAAAATAATTTTGTATTTTAGGAGATATATTGTGCTAAGTACCATGATCCAAAAATGCTCTTGTAAAAGGATACGAATTAATGTGACCCCATCATACATACATGTAACTCTCCATAAGTCAAATCTCTTCTGACCACAAAAAATCTATTTGACTTAGATTTGTTCCAAAGAATCCCATTGACTAAGGCAATTATTTGACTCAGACAAGTTCCACTTAGGCAGAGTTGACTGTATTTAATCTTTTGAAATCTAAAGAACATTATGTATGGAATCCATATTCATGAAAGTTAAGATGATTGAAAAGTTTGATGCATGAACATCTTTCATTGCAAACATAAACCCATTGGCATTTAAACTCCTCATTACATACAAGTGTGAAGATTTCATATGGACACAATATCATCATAACTAAGCAGAATAAAAAACAACCTGAACCAAAAGGCAATGGAAACAGAGAAAGTGAAACAGAGAAGGGAGGGCAAAGCAGGAAGGAAAAAGTACAATGTATATAAGGAGAAAGATGGGTTTAGATCTTTGGGGGAAACATGGTAATACAAACTTTAGATTTCATAAATTCTTAGCATTTCATCCTTCAATTGTATGTAGTGTTCAATGTATGTGACTACGATGAATAGAACAAGTTCAATCAACACATTCCTCCTGGCACAAGCACAATGATTTAAGATCTTGAAACATTCTGCTCCCCTCCTAATAAATCCATAAAGTTGATATGAATGAGGCACAGGATATAGAAGGCTACAAAGGAGAACAAATATTGTTGGCTGTAAATCCTAATCACTCATCAATAATTATGTAATGTCATCAGAGATTAATGGCCTCCTTTTCTCCTAGATATTTGGATTCATGCCAGTGTACTGGGAGTTTGATGTCATTATGGAATAATGATTCTGGTTTGTGGTTTATGAACAGTTACAAATGTGCAGTGACCAATGATAATCATATTTGCAGTGCCTACCATCTGGTTTTTATGCTCTTGGATTAGTTGTTTCAATAAACATGAACTGATGATTACAATGGGGCCTTCAAAAATGTATAGAAACCCCTCCAAATTACAATCATATGGGACTGATTACGCATTTAGATATGTTGGAGATATAAATCAGTAATAAATCATCAAGTAAACTTTTCCTTTTGATACATTCTTAAACTCAATCTCCAATAATAATTCATGATTAATATCGTTTATATAGGGTCTAGTATGAACTGAGCCTTCCAGACCAATGTCCTGTGTGAAGATGACCTCCCTCATAAAATCTTCCATTGAACTATCCTGTCCACACTATTGGCAAAGAACGAAGTTCTATTTGAGCAATGTCCAATAGGAACACGTCCTTCCTAATATTGTTTTCTCACTTTCACTTTCGACTATGAATTGAGCCTTATTTGTGTCCAGTATGAATACAGTGCTGGTCAGTGCATGGTATGAACATGGCCTTCATAATTAGGTCTCGCACTCGATTTCATTGTCTTCATACTACCGACTATGAATTGAGCGTTATATGGTCCAGTGTGAACAGAGCATTGGTCAGTGTGTTGTATGAACATGGCCTTCCTAATTAGGTCTCATACTTGATTTCATTGTTTTCACACCATTAGCTATGAACAAAGTCTTATGAATCAAGTCTTATTTAACCGCAGCACTGTTCATTGTGTGGTATGAACATGGCCTTAATAATTATGTCTCACACTTGATTTTCATTGTCACTATACTATCGACTATGAATTGAGCCTTATTTGTGTCCAGTGTGAACGCAGCACTGGTCAGTGTGAGGTATGAACATGGCCTTCATAATTAAGTCTCGCACTAGATTTCATTGTTTTTACACCAATGGCTATGGACCAAGATAAATGGAATGAGAAGGAAATTAAATTATTGGATATAATTGATTTAGTATTCCGCTGGTTTCCTACTGGTCAAGAAGTGTGCTGATTTAATTTTTCATTTGGCCTAGAGCTTGACAGCAACAGAGAGTATGTCAAGAAATAATACACCTGAATAATATTTGATTACATAATCAACAATCACACAGGGTTTGATATTATATGACAAATTTAGGCTACCACTACAATGATAGGTATACACAATCAATCATATTGCAAATTTCAGGTAAATTTCAAATGGACCCATACATATTTTACTTTCCATTCTTTTTACTATATATTCTGTTTTATCTTCTCTAACAGATTATATAACAGATACAATACCTGAAAATGAAACAAATGTGGTTAATTATCCAATTTCAAAAGTAATACTTACGCAGTGGTGTCTGGTATTTCAAAGACGGTTCCTGGAATCCATTCCAGAGGTTTGGGGCACCTACAAAGAAGGATGATTTAAAATGCACAAATTATTAGTAAATCAAAGGGTATGGAGAATTCTAGAAAAAAAATTTTCCGATAAGACAATGAAACAAGCCAAATCATTCTTTGCTCAGCGCACTTTCTCAATAACCCCCGTTTCTCCTTTTATTTCTCTAAATCAGAGCAGAGAGACAAGTGTGTCTCTCTTTATAAGTACAGTTTATTATATTATTATTATTATTATTATTATTATTATTATTATTATCAATCATGAAATCAGATAAGAAACATATGGTTTATAAATATCTAGGAAATATAATACGGATTAAATCAATGCAGTTATATTTGATAATTTTTTTTAGTTACATACTCTCTTTGTTTTTTCTTTGACAAAATTTCCCCCAACCTTCCCTACATTTTTATTACTGACATAACTCCCCTTTCCTTCTTTGACATCTACTTCCTTTGAAGATGTCAGGTGTATGATAATTCAATAATTTGCACCTTTCTTCCAGAATCATATTCCCAAATCCCTCGGCCTTTGTAATAAATGAATAAAAAAGGGCCATAAAACACTGCATGTAATTGACAAATTAGCATCCGTTGCCTACATGTAATTAGTGGTAAAAATATATAAATCGCTCTCAAACTAATCCCATGTGTATAGTGCACAATCGTATCATATCCTATTCTATTCTATTATGATTCAACGACTCATTCACGACAAATTACCTCTTGAGTTTGACATCACAGAAGAACTCTTTCCAGTATGTGAATAGAAGGTTCATAGTACGATGACTTATCCTCATTGTTGGACACATCACGATGGAAAGATTCTGTATCGTCATCTTTGTGTCCTCTTTCTGTTCGATTGAAAACAAAAGGAAATATAATGAATTAAAGAGAACAATTTCACATGCTTTCTAAATTCAAATGTAGAATCTCTATTTGATACATATTAATCAAAGACACTCTAAAGACGATCATTTAATTTTGATTTTGGTTGAATTCAATTTTTCAGACAATTTCATTTCAAATTTTATAAATGTTAGTTCTCTAAGAAATGCACATTTGGAGGTACATTACAATACACATTACCTTTCTACCCATCTATTTCCATATTTTTACCGATCTATCTATCTATATATTGTCTATATATCTGTCTGTCTATCAATCTAGCAATAAATCAATATGATGATCTATTGTTCCAAATAACAATTAATTATTGGTTTAATTTCTTGCTATAAGGTTAAAAATATACATATTTCCATCTACCTTACAAAATGAAACACCAACCTAAGAAATCATTGATTTGAAAGAAAAAACATTAAATAATTTCCTCTTCATTTCCATGCAGAAGTTTCATTTGGAGATAATATAAAGCAATGTGTATAAACCTCAACTAAAAATCAATTTCCTTATCTAAACAAAGTTAACCACTGTCCATGATAGCAGTGTGTTGTTACACCTTTACTTTTGGTAATGTGTTTCTTATAGAGTGACTGTCTATTTTACATGAAAACGAACCAATATCCATGAAAGTAGTGAGCAGTTATACTTCAAGTACTGTGCTTCTTACCCGGTCTTGTTTATGAGCTAAATGAACCACTGTCCATGATAGCAATATGTAGAACACTTTTGGTGCTCCAGTCACACTTTGGGTGCTTTGCTTCTTTACCCTGTATTGTATGTGAGCTAAATGAACTGTCCATGGTAGCAATATATGGTTAGACTTTTGGTGCTAACAGATACACTTTGGGTGCTTTGCTTCTTACCCTCTCTAGAATGTGTGCTAAGTGAACCACAGTCCATGAGAGAAGTGTAAAGTTACACTTTGGGAGCTGTGCTAGAAGCTTCTTGAAAGCACCTATCCTTTCCTCTGTCGTTGTAAGACCTTCATGAGACAATGGCAATATAAATATATCAGTCGACACAATGTTGCTTTTATCACTTACATGTACCTTAAATTTTTCTTCTAGCAAATGGATCTATGATCACACTAGGGAAACAACCTTTAACATTGATGAATAAATGAACATTGATGCAAATGGTGGAATGATAATAAAAGAAAAATAGGTTAAGTAATAAAAGAAAAGTAGAAAAAGAAGTGCATATAAATCATTCATTTTAATTTCCATATTCAGCTCAAACATCACAAAACTCCAAATCTATGCTTTTTTCTAAACAGATATTTAGATGCTAGTTTCCATATCAATTTGGAATTCTATGTTTGTACAACAAGTGCCAATTGTCCTCCATGTCCTCTAAATTGCTGATGCAAGATAAATGTATAACTACATTGCACCTGAACACCAGCCTTCTCTAGGAGCCTTCTTCAACCATATTCACTGACAAGCTAGATCCTTTGTCAATGTCAACAGAGCTGGTTATAGATCTCCTTGGAATAGGAGCTTTATAAATAGTTCCGACTCTAGCATTTCAATGTGAAGGTTGTGTATTTAAATCCTCTCTGTGAAATTAATAAGGGACCCTGAGGGATGTGATCAAGTTCATTGATTAAAAATCAAGTAGAATACACCTGCCTTATGGCTAAACCTTGAAACTTAGACATAAAATGTTCCAAATGGAGAGGGGAGACTTTGCACATACTGTCCAGGCATGCTTGAAGGAAATGATTAGAAATACCCTGTTAGAGCTTCAGATCAAACTATCTGCCCTATCTTATAACATTCGGATGGATGAAAACTTAACATCGAATGCAAAATAAAGAAAAGTTACTCATGCATTATAAAGAGGTCTAGAAATATTAAATTTAGTTTACAGACTCATAATTCCAGGACAGTGCTCCCAGATGGAGGCAACATTACATAATTTTGCTTTTTTGAAGCACTGAATGCTAATTTTGAAGCCTTATGTTTCCCCAGCATATCAAGTTTTCAGATTACAACTAGGATCTGCCAGTTGAGTTTTTTTTTCTAAATGTAAATATATACAATGTCTTTAGTAGAACTACATGCACATTGTAAAAGGAAACGTTTTTCTGGCACCCACCTGCAGAGTGTTCAAATGCTGGAGTCAACCTTGAGGTTAGGACAGTCTCAGGTAGTTCTCTGAGATAGAGCTTGAATAGACTTGTGACGATGGTAGGATCATGATCCTGGAGGTTCACCTTCTCCTGATTGTTGTACTGTGCCTTCAAAGCCTCTACCTTGGACTTCACACCTGACAGACGATAGATCCCTGCTGTAGTGAGGCCTGAACAAGCAACAGAATAAATACATTGAGGTTTAACAAGTCCAGATTAAAGTTTCAAAATTGGTACATGTATGTATAATGTCATATTTCTAGTTTTTATGCTTAATCACCATATTCATTTGAATAATTAAAAGAAGAGTAATACTGTGTTTCCACGAGAAGCACAATACTATAGGTGCAATCAATTCAAAGTAATAATTTCAAAATTGTCATTGTCTGACATCAACAAACTGGGGTTGTTTAGCTCAAGTATGATTAGAAGTTAATTTTTATAAATTTATGGTTCTTTTTCATTCAACTTTTTTATTTGTGAGTTTCATTTTTAATTTGTTGAATTCTACACCTTCCTTTGTGTACACGGAAATACATTAAAATACATATAGTGATCTTTGGATTGTAATCCAATTTTAAGCAATAAATGTTTTCAATTCAGCATACCGTCTTAACCAAGAAGGGTCTAATCATTCCGCCTTTCAACTTGAAGTTCAATTTGAATTAAACTGTCGCTCATATTTTGACAAATTCAATTCTCATAGTGCAAGATCACTTGTTTCCATCTTATGTCTCCATCTCATACTTCCTACAACATGGCCTTCAAAAATATGCACCACCCTCAGTCATCGCTTTCCCCATACTAGTACTACTCTACATTTTCGTTCCAAATTTAATATGTACAAAATTACAAGAAGCACAGTTATCATACAACATTTCTAAATTATTTGAAATGATTATGTGAATATGTTGGGTCTTTATTTGTATCATGAGATGTGAATAAAAGTGCTTATTAATGAATGATGATGTATAAAGGGGCAATTAAAATAAAACAAGGGTCTTTCATTGAAATGCATTACATTGTACAAAGATATTTGTCATTGCAGAACTTGACCATATTCACTTCACCAATCTCACTTTATTATATAGGTTATTACACTGGAACTTCCATACACATACTTGCAAGGTGTGATGCCAATAGCCATGAAAACATTTGGCCTCAAGAGCAAAGATATAATTACGTATACTACCAAAAAAAAGTCCAAGACAATATTCACTTCCATTAAAAACTTGTTAAAAGCACAGCAGCTGACAAGTTTGCACAATTGCAAAGGAAGTTATTCATTAGCAGAAACCTGGAGCATCTCTTGAGGGTACAAATTCATTTCATATTTTCATTACTATAGGTTTCTCATTCTAAACAGGTGGTGGGAGGGATAATCAAATTACCTCAACATTAGTATGCTAAAAGAACAGGATACTTCCTCACCTCCCAATTTCATATATATTGTACATTAAAATAAGCAATCTTTCAGAAAAGTGGAGGTGCTTCTTGGGAAAGAGATGGTAAAATTCCACACTAAACGAGTCCACAATCAGACAAACATTTTAAAGTTCAAGCAAGAACTGCAAGAAAACGAGTGATGGAAGAACATTTCAAACCTTGCAAAAGGGAGGCTAGAACAAAGTTCTTCAATATCCACTGATTTTTTTTATTGAATCTCTGAATCAGTATTAAGATATTCCTTTTAATGAGGTCGTTAACGGAAGGACATTATGACATCCTTCCGTTATCAACCTCATTAAAAGGAATGTCTTAAAACTGATTAAGAGATTCAACAAAACATGCGCCTTTTGCAAGGTTTGAAATGTTCTTTCATCACTCGTTTTCTTGCAGTTCTTGCTTGAACTTTAACATTTATGTCTGAATATCATTCCGTTACCGTGGAATTGCCCAGATGTCTAATTTCAGGCATAAAGAGGCTTTATAACATCAAATAAAATTGTTTTTATTGGGGTTGGGGATTTTATGAATAGATTTAAAAGATTTTAAAATGCTGCCCAAGATAATTTTAGCCAATCAAATAGATGAAATATCTACACATACAAATAGAGATACAATTTTTTCCCTTTGAACCATTCACATAAAATAGATAAATTTGCGATTTCACATATCTGTGAAACCAGAATTTTCAAAAAAGTTTCAAACAAGTTCTTTCTTTCATCTTTAATCCAAAATAAAAGAAAATCTACTTTTTACTGTGTAGTCAAAAGAGCGACTGGTTATGATTTCATGAAGTTCCCAGATCTATGGACAACTTCTAAAGCTAGAACATAAAAAGCCATTTCACAAAATTTAGCATTTTTCTGAGGGAAATACTCAGGCTATTTTATCCCATGCAAATTAAAACCACAATTTCCTAAATTTAGCCTCATATTAATTATGAGTAATAAATGACCTCAATTAAGCATGTGTAACTTATAGGAAACATCAAATCTCCTGTGCAGACCCTATGTAAGTGAGTCATAGAAATCAAGTAAGGATTCAAATCTGGAATATTGCCATAGATCTGAGTTTAATTAACTCAGACAATATTACTTTACAAAAAATAATGTGATGATATGGGTGACGACAGAGTGTGTCCAAACGAGAACAGGAGGAGGGGAGAGAGTCATGAAGAAGAGAAGCTGTTATTTTACTCTTATTCATTTATATTAGAATGAAGTTATTCTACAACGATATTGATAGGTGACTTGATAATTTAAAAAAAATATTATTAACAGCGTTTGTAACGCGCTTATCACAAATTATGTCCCTAAGCGCGGAGGAAATAAAGAGAAAGAGAAAGAAAGTTCAACAAAGAATTTTGAACAATTTACGATTAAATAACAGTTTGAATTTGTATTTCACATAGTGTGAGACATACACTTTAATCCATACAACTTTTCCTTTTAGGACTTTAAGGAATTCATATAAATTTCAAGGGAGCATGGATATGATGGAAGTATTAAATTTCTCAACTGTCTCATTCTCTATGAGCAACAAGTAAATTGATAATTGAATGACTATGAATTATAAATATGCACCTTTTAATAATTTGAATTATAGGACAGTAAAATATAGAGAACATCTACATTTTTCATTTTCCTACAATAATTGTGGAAATGTAGATCAAGGATAGACCACTTAAAGATGTTTTCATTGAAATCTAGCAGAGTAATAAGCAAGAAGATAGAGCACATGCTCCTATCAATTTTATGCTCATTACTGCAAAACAGTATTACTGACCTGATAAAATTGTTAAGTAGAAAAATTATGAAACAACCTCATTATCACACACTCATTGGCTGCCACCTTAAAATGCTACCTGTCTTACATCTATTATCATCACCTTCTGCGTCTATCTCGTCCCTTTTCCTCTGCATATTGTGCTGATTGTCACTTCAATTACAATTCGCTTCCTTATGTCAGACACAGCTATGAGCTCCATTCTAAACGACATTTCATCAAAGCACTGAGTCTCACACCTGTCCAGTTTGGCCAAAAATAGATCCTTTCTCTTTGAATTTTCTTGTTGAAGAACAATGATTTATAATCTACCTTTGTATAAACAATGTCAATGGCAACTTTTCATAAAAATGCATTTAAAATGCATTCAAAATTGACCCATTTGAACAAGTTTGAATAGATCTCTATAAAAGTGCATAGAACTTTTACATATTTTCAAAATAGAGAAATTCCTCTATCTTCATACTGAATAAATGACCATAAATATGAAATCTAAAAAAAATCTGAATTACATATATTCCACATCATGGTGAAATCTGAAGATTTGCTCTAGTATTAGAATGAAACATTAGCTAATTATTAGTCCACATAGAACATACTTGTTTCCCTCCCATTTCTACTGATTCCTGTAATAAATTTCTGTTTTTCTACCGCTACTTCCCCATTCCTTTGCATTAAAACATACAACAATGGTAATTTCTTTCACTCTTTCATTCTACAGTATTGGTAAGCATATGTTTTTGCTATTAAAATCAAAGTCAACATTTTAGTTCCTACTTGAAGAGACAGTGTTCAAGAAACCCAAATGGATGAGATCCGATTCCTGCCAAGTTTTTTTTTTCAGGACAGCATGACCATTCATCGCACAGCACAATGTGAAACCAGGAAAAGATGTAAAACCCATAACTTAAATTTGCAATTCAACATATCATTTTTCAAATTTCCATGGCTAATTTCAACTATCACTTAGCTCATTGCAAGAAAATGTTGAATCTTTACAATGCATAGATATGTGTTGCTATGCAGGGAAACCTCTGGCATGATTAGATAAATACTGATACAGATGACCCTATGCTCATATCATGAATGAGATTGGGATGATTAAGAACATTTAATCCTGCCAGCCAGGCCTGCTAGCCCTGTGTGCTTTCTTTAATCCCTAAACACAGCCCTGCCTACTTTGTGACATTGCCAGATAGTCATGGTATACAGCAGAACATATGTCCACAAACATAAATAAACAAAGTGTATTTCAAATCAACAAGTGCCAAGAGTGTCATGCGTCCAATCTATGTGTCCATGCAGTTGTTTGAGGACATTTCAATTAATGATGCATAAATGTATATTTGCTTACTTTTTGTATGAAAACTTTATCATTTTAAAATTATAATTTTCATCATAGAATCTATATGAAGGAAAACTACATCATGGACACAAAGAGTTTATGCTGCACAATTCAACCTGCATATATATATTACAGGTAAAAATATAGGTTTTAATGATTAAACTCAAAATGTCTTGTGATATTGGTGAGATCTGTTTGAACTAAAATAATTTCAATTTATATGTCATGGAAATATTGATATTGAACATCAAACTTCTGGTGCAAGACATTTATAGAAACCGCCATTCTTTTACAACCGACAGCAGAGAAAACATAAAAACAAAAAGGGTTGCAACTAGAAAATACCACATCAAACATTCATGAACAACTGTACTCTAACCACAAGTCAAGCAAATGTTGTTGAACAGATCTGAACACATGCTGGCAAGCTATTGTGGTACCTAAAGGTATGTCATGATGAACAATGGGGCAAATAAAAATATTGCTTGGTTGCCCTAGAATGCCTTTTTGGACAATAATGTTGGTCGATCAAACTAAAATATATATTTATCTAAATGTTATATTTCTTTTTAGTTTTAAGTACAATTTATATCTAAAATTAGAAATCATTAGCCTCTAACTTGCCTAGACTTAGTAATCCCCCAAATTAAATTATTCTCAAGAAACAGATTTATTGGGGCCAAGAAATAGCAATGAACTAATACAAATGACTAGTTGATACCAGTATGTATATTCATAAACTTATTTTGATTTTTCAATGTCAATGAAAAGCACAAAAAAAAATTAAATAGGGGCAAATTTCAGAGAGTCGGACATTGGAGGGCAAGCAAACAACTTTTTTTGCATAATCCTTTTGTTATCATGAGTAATGTGAGGTAAGGTGACGGACTATTTTCAGATGCGACAAGTTTCATTAACAGTGTAAGGGATAAACATCTGGAGTTCTTGTCATGTTAAGATATATCGAGGTGAATCTATTCTTTCAAAATGAGACCTACTCTTACAATATACAATACATTTGTGCAGTTTTATGAAAGAGGAAAGAAGTATATTGTATCCCAACATTCATTAGATGTTGCAAACCATACCTACAAACCACTACAAGGAAATAAATTTCAACTGCCCATTATGCTGCTAACCACAGAAACCTGTAATTCTCAGCATGTAAAGCAATTTAGAATTATCCACATTTTCCTCTTAATATGAACGAAAAGACTTACCAAACTCTTCAACATAGTCAATACACTCTCTGACGATCCTGGGCAGATCAATGTTATCATACAGCTTTGTTCTCATAACACCTACTGCTAGTGGCACACCAAACACTGGTTCTAAATTGGAAAGAATAATCAATAAATTATATTACGTTCTACAAAACATTCAAAAGACATTTCAGAAAAAGGAAGTTTAATTATTTGTCAATCTTGGCAAAAGAATTATGAAAACTGCAACACACAAAACTATTCAAGAAATCTGGTTTTGAAAAACAATGAAAGGATGTCTCCTTTTCCATTTGTTTAGGATTAAGGATTGGTCAAAGACAATCCATTTGACCAATTTCAACCTGATTAGGAGGCAATTGAAGTAATTACTGTTTGGTGAATATGAAACAAACTAACAAAGTGTATTTCTATTGAATTTACTAATCATTCCCTGACCCACAATGTTTCATTATACTCTCTACAAGTAAATGTTCTGACTATAAGAAAGAGAAACGCATTTTCTCTGCATAAGGCAAAAACCTTGGTGGACGTACTGAACCAAATGAATGACAGGTATAAATCCTCAGCTGAATAACACTTTTTAAATTTTAAAATTTGAAATTTGAAGGAAAGAAAATAAGAAAATTTGGAGATAATATTGTTCTATTTGGTATGAAATCTGACCCCGATACCTATCCCTCATAGAATGACAACATCTTCAAGATTAAAAGATTATAAAAATTTCACATCAAATTTCTATACATTTTATTTGTCTCTCTTTTTAGAGGGTGGGAAGCGATAAAAGCATTATATCATGCAGTTGTGAGGTTTGACAGACAACACAACACAGAGGTAACTGACAAGCAATGTACCAGCAACAAAAGAAAGACCTCAAAACTTTGTGGTTCATGGGGAAATAAGTTAATATGCATTCCATATTGAGGGAAATAAATAGAACAGCTGTGTTACTGAGAGCAAAACTTTGAAAGATGGGCTACATAAGGTATTGACTTGACTTATAAATAATTAAATTTCCATACAGCACAAAAATAAAAGCCTCAATTATCCCTCAGAAAGGCAAAGATAAATTGTTTTGTGTTTATAGCAGTTCTCAGAGAGGTTAAATTGTAATCTGATAAGTGAGAGAACTATTCTCAGCCACTAATCTTGTTACTTTCATAATTATGAGTAGTGGTGTTCATGATTAAACCAGACAGATAACAGACTCATATATTGAATAATGTTAAAATATTAATAATTACCTGGTTTGACAGTGGGGATATCAATCGTATGAGCTTTCTTCTTGATCTTCTCCCTCTCCTTACTTTTATTTCTCTTCTTATCATCACTACTTCCTTTGCTTTTCTTCTCCTCTGTGCTTGCTTTCACCTTCTTCTCTTCCCCAATACTATTCATCTTCTTATCCTCCTTTATTTTTTCCTTGCTTGGTCTCCTCTCTTCTGTCTTCCCATCTTTTTCATCCACCTTCAGTTTGTCCTTTGGTTTGGTTTTTGCAGAAGGAGCGAAGCGATTTCTGAAGAGACTGCCTCTCTTCTTGCCTTTCCCCCTAAAATAAAAATCATAAAATGATGCATGAACAAAACACTGCGACCACTTCAGGCCTATATTTTTTATGGTTACTTCTGTTTTTCTTGGACAGGATTACAAAACATTATAGGATTAAAAAATATCTGACAATCAATAGAGAAAGTGATGAAGGTCATACAGGAACATTTTTGGAAACATGATTTTCTATATAAAAATCACAAAATTATGCATTTTTTTTTCTTTTAGTTGACTAAAGAAGAATATGAAAATCATGGAACATATATATTAGAGTCATTATTCAGAGCTACTTTATCTTTGGCAATAATTAGAGTAAAGAAAATCCCCTGTCAATAAAGTTTTAACAGAGGAATCAATAAGAACAGCAAATTTTGCTAAATCTCTGTATGTAATAAGAATCATCAATTAGCTAAATCTGGGTTAAATAAAAATCAATATGCCAATATTTAAACACCAATGTGTGACTTTCTGGTATCAATCCTCTATACAGGATTATCAATTGTAAAGTGTAACTTGGTACTTTTTGTTTATAGCGCTATAGAAATAATCTATATCATTTATTATTATTATTATTATTATTATTACTATTATTAGGAATTATGAGCCATACAAGCCAGAGTCTCTTTGTATCTCAAAATTGAGCTAAAAAGTAGAAAAGTCTAAAATTTCTCTTGTAAATGGGTTTTACCTTTCATCATCTTCTTCTGAGAAGCTTTCAGCAGCCTCAAATGTTTTGTAACCTTTCTCTTTCTTCTTCTTCTCAGCATCTTTCTTATCCTTCTTGAGTTTGAATGGATCCTTTTCACCAAATGAATCAGAATCTACAAAATACAAAACAACAAAAAATGCTAATGGGAAATGAAGATTTACACAGAAATAATGTTGGAATTAATGTTGGTTAAATACAAATCAAATTCATCTTAGCAGATTAGTCAGTTTCGTTGGAAACTAGTATTTAAAGCACTTTATAAAAAAAAACGCATATCATTAATATCATAAACTGTTCGAGATTATTCATTGTCTCTTAATGCACCAGGGATGCAAACTAAAAATTGAATTCATTGTTTATTACATTTGCAAAAAGGCTACCAAACTCAATAGATGTCAGTAATCATGTCAAAAAACAATATGCATCAATTTTTTAAACCGACGGCCTTTAATTATTGAACTATTTTCAAAACAAAACAAGATGAATCTATGCCAAACAATCTGGCAGTTCAGTTGCTATGGACCCAAAGCATTTATTCTGGTCAATGAGGGTTATTGATAGACAATAACAGCGGACAATTGAATTTTCCATCAAGACAGGTGCGATGTATTATGTTCTGCATTCATACACATCTGTAGATCTTAGTACCCCCTCCCAGCAGCGAAAGAGGAGAGAAAAAATAAGGAATACATTTTTGGTTGGCGTATCTGATGTACAGCATTGTTGCCATCTAATAGAGATCTGTGAACACTGACTAGCTATACTATTAAAGGGTGTTGCAGAATATGCAAAATGTGTCTACTAGCCAGTGATCGAATTTTTAGGATAAACAATATTTGTGTATATGAAAAGCGTTTGGTGAATTTTGAACTACAACGTGTACCTGCAACTACAATTAAGAACAAAGATATTGATCTGTACTGGATTACAGATTCGTCCTTTGCTGTAACCATAGAAATCTCTGCTTGGTTTGAAAATAAACTAAATACTGTTCATGTATCTACAGAATACACATGCAAAAAGTTTCATTTTTTAAACAATTGTAAAAATACAACTGATTGTCATCTACGGTTTTCCCTAATAATCTCAATGACAGGAAATGATGAATGCAAGATAAAATACGAACAAATAAAATCTAACAATGTACCAACTATCTAAATGATGGTGTGGAATTCCAAAAATAATACTGTCTGAAAAACAATCACACCTGTCTGCAGTGGTAAACAAGTTGATTTTTATGATATTCCAAATAAAGTTAGACTGTTGCTCACAACTCCTTTTACAGCATTATTTAACAGAACTCAAATTTACATTTAACATTTCGGAAACATATCAGCCTAGGCAATCGAAGAGGGGGAAATCCCAAAATTCATGTAAATTGCATTTTGCTTTCAAAGATAACGCTGCAAGTGTTAGAATCTTACGGATAGCAGGCAATCAACACAATGCTTGTTATTTCTAATCATTCAAAGCAGAGACTTGTTATCTCTTCATTTCTAAAACCCCATAGAGCCCATAGGCTGGAAGGAACACCATCTATGGGTGCTCCTAAAGCTCTGAAGATTAGCCCTCTTTCCTCTTAGGGCTCTGTCTGCTTGACTTAGATCTGGGTTAGGTGTCACAAGATGTTTGTACATGAACCTTACAAGGAAAGGGCAATTAACATGAATGGTATGGACTACTTTAACAAAACATGGGACAGGTCTGCGAGGATGTAAATAGTATGAGCAGTATGGATCTACTGTAAAAGTTATGTTTAAAAATTAAAAAATTACTTCTTCTTACTGTGGTGATATGATTTTTTTTAAACTAATGCAAAGATCACATGAGATTTGTCTTCTTAAACCATTATAAAAGTCACAAGTTGACAAGAGGAATATGGGGTTGGTTGAATTCAACTTATTAAAATGAACCAACCAAATGAGCCAAGAACAAAAGTTCTGTATCCCAATATACATTATACAGTATTCATTTTCATATTAATTTGTTCATTTTGTCATGATCCACTTTGTTATACAGATGATACATTCAAATATTTTCATTGTTTGAATTGTATACTTGTTTTTCTGTTTGCAGTGCCTCATGGAAGATCAACTTTTGTTGAGTCGTGCCTACCCTGTTGAAATAATAAATTCATAAATAAAATCAAATAAAAATAAATGCTCCAAAGCTAGGCAAAATAATTATTTGGTTGCCATCCTATGCCATTAAAAAAAAACATTGGTCTTTCTTATATGGTTTTTGCTCTATTTTTTTATATTTTCAGGCACGATTCATGAAGAAAATATGACTTCAAAGGAGCGAGAAGCCAAAGGACATCTTACACATCATTACTTACAAACAAGAATTCTTTTATACAGCAAACACTATCCAGATTTCCTAAAAAGTTGCTGGTACAGCAATGTAATACAACTCCAATGGACTTCTTCATAAATATGGACTTTCATACCTGACCTAACCATGGTTAAAAATTGGCACAGACTGTGGCTCAATTCTTGGCATATTTGAAAACATTTGCGAAACCCATTTCCTTCTTGGCTTCATGCTCCTGAATATGAAAGGAATTGGACAGAATTAAATGTTTTTGTTTCTCCATATTTTGTGATAATACTTTGCCTTAAAGCCCAAGTATAGTTTTGGTAAAAGCGAATATTTTTATCGCCAAATTTTGTCTTCAAATCTACTTAAAAAGAAACATGATATCATGAACATGTTGTACAAAAGATTGTACGAAAAATTAACAAGTTTTGGAAAAGTTATAACCTAAAGTGTGGAAAATATTTTAGCGTCGTAGCCCCCGACGCGAATTCAATATTTTCTTTCTTGATAAAGGACAGCTTCTCATGAACAGAATTGGATAAAAATTTCAGAATTTATTCTTTATGTATTCCTTTTTAGCATGCTTTAATAAAATCTTGGAAATAATTTTCTATATGCCCGATAAGAAGCAAAATATTGTTATAACCAAGAGAGGGCGCTAAATACGATTTAACGGTCAAATTCAAATTTTCAAAAGAATTCGCTCGTAGAAAAATATGCTATGATCTTGAAATGTGTATGGAAACTATATGTCATGGTATATATCCCCAAAATTCACATTTCTTTAATCTTTACCAAAACTATACATGGGCTTTAATGTAGCATATAATTTATGGGTATGCATACAGTAGGAACTATGCATTAAATAGCTTTTCTACAATAAGGGGGTGTTGCTCAAAATAAACTGCAGATCAACTGCAACTTTACAAGTTGTAACGCGCACTTTCATTCGCGCGCGATATGCGCATTTAACAAGACGCGCATGATACAATGATTATGATTGGCGCGTTCCGATCAACTGCAACTTGCGATCAATTGCAACTTTTGAGCAACACCCCCTAAGTCTTATAGACCTCAGTCTCAGTGCAGCAATCCTGAGGTGCGTCTTTGGAACAGTTAGAGAAATGTACAACACATGTTCCATACATGTAGGCCTACTTTATAAACTGTTATATACATGTAGGCATAAAACGATTAAAGTTTGGTAATAATGAAATTATATAGATCTGATTAATTACACAATTTATCTTTTTCATATTGTATAATTGGTAAATTACTTGTATTAGTAAAGGAATCAAATGAAATGGCCATTATATGACCATTGTCTAATAAACAATTTTATCAAGGAGACTGAATATAATTGAAACGATTCTCGCCTTATCCCAACATGGATAAACACTGATTGACAGTGCTGTATTGAGATGCTGTGAAAAATTTTTTCAGGCATTCTCAGGTAGGAATCGAACCTACAATCTCAGTAAAGCGCTGTCAACCAGTGTTTATCCATGTTGGGATAAGGCAAGAATTCAATTATTCATCTACCCAACACAAATATCATTCAATTGAGACTGAATGTTAATACATCAATTTTGTCACAAAAAGTGTCAAGTGATATTAGTCTAAAGGCTAGAATATGACCCATTCAAAACAACTGTGATTGATTGAATTCTGTTCACTGTGTATCTTTGAAGAGAAGGGGGTCAATAGCACTACATGACCTCTAACCTTACAAGGAATACGTTGGGAGTCACGCCCCCTACAAGTCATACTCATACACTGAAAACAGGCCCACAGAGAACTTCCTCCACAACTTCAATCCATTTCAATCCTGTTTTTATTCAATGTGCAAATTTACACATGTATTTACATGTATGTTTTGTATTTCTTCTGTATATTTCCTTCATAATAGTTGAAAAATACTATATTTTGTATTGTTTTGTGTAAATCTTTCATATTAAGATGAAAAATAAAGTTTGAATTACATTGAATTGAATTATTTTTTACTACATCACCTACAATGTATTCACACATTAACTTGAGCAACCACAGGACTGCCTACATGTACATGTAGACACTGAGCGAGAATTATTTACTTGTTTAAAGGCAACTTCAGTTTAATTTTTATCATTTGAATGGCATGCAGCTCAGCCATAATAAGGCTAAACTTTGTTGGCAAACATTATTGCCAAATCAAAATAATGATGACATCAATTAATGATGATACTGGGGAAAACAATCAAAATGATAATATAATAACTATCAAATAAACATAACAATAAAATAATAGTAATCTTGATAATAACAATTACTGATAATCATAAACTGAATAGTTAAATGAATAATTGGATGTACAAACAAATTCATGTCGAGCAATTATTGTTTGAACATTTTTTAATTCTTTTAATCAAGAATCCAAAGTTCCAATCCTTCCAATTTAATGAAAATGTTGAAGCAAATGCTAAAAGCAGTGCTTTTTGGATTTGCATTATCTCAGAGGCTTTAAAAACAAAGCAAACAGGAAGAGTTGCAAAATGTAATAATCTCTCACACCTTTCAATTATCATTAAACTACAATACAAATAAGAAAATGGAATTGACCAGAGAAAAATTAAAATTCAGTGAAGAACTTACCCTTCTTCTTTAATGACCTTTTTGCCTTGGGAGCCATTTCATTAAACAAATAGACAAACAAAAAACAAAATATACAAGCTTCTTCAAAAGTCAAAGAAATTGAAGAGTGACTTGTTGAGCAGAGTACTTGGTGAACTGTCCTGTCTGTTTGAACACATCCCCTGACAATCCAGCCTGAGTAGTTTTTCAATATCAAATAGCAAGAAATAGCATTAGTCTATCAATGCAGACTAAAAGAAGTTCACATTAAAAAATGAAAATTCTACTTTTCGTTTGCTAGCCAGAGCATTGATTTGATTTATAAACAATGATTAATATCCTGGTTCCTGTTGTACTGGAAATGAAATCACTAACAACTACAATTATTTCTCCCCCAGAGCGACCTGATTTTATCAACTAACTGGCCTTGGAAGCAGAAAAAGTTTGAATCCAACAACTACACATGCACACTGCCAGCAGATTCACTAACACTCAAAAAGGAAGAGGGTAGTTTATGTGCAACTTATGAGTCCTGCACCTCAATAGAGTTTGAGTCATATGTGAACTGATTATATTTGTGCTAAATTGTATCAAATGAAAATTTTGGAAAGAAAAAAATTGAAGTTAACCAAAAAATGCTATCAAACTGTTCCCATAAGAATAATTTTAAAGGTATAAGGTAGAATTGTAAATGCTAGGATATTGAAGCAAAACAAGCTGATGTATTAAAATATTGCACTACATTTTTATGCATAATAATAAATGTGCAAAATAAATTTTGAGATGATACTTGCACATACTCTGGTATAAAAAGTTAAAAATAATGTTCAGTGAAAATATGACCTGAGAAGACATGCTCTTTGGCTTTTCATACCCTTCTTAGTCTTATTTTCTTCATGACTTGTGTAAATTAAACTGATAGATTAGTTTTGGGAGAGATGGCGCTTCAGATATTTAACTAAATGTACTCTGTGAGCTGGAGTAAAAGTATTCCCATAATGCAATTTTTCAATAGCAAATTAGAACATGCTCATAGTTTGCTTGAATAAAATCGATCAAGAAATGGCTTACATGTGATTATCGTAAAATAAAAAGTGATGCTGTGGTCGCTCTTCCCAGCACAACATGCTTCAAGTACAAAATGAACGCGAACTCACACACCGCAGACAATACATGTACTACCGATCGCTCTGCCCATTCCGGGCCGACACTTCCCCGTGCGAAAGCACTTAGCGCACCGTAGGAATAATGGCTGATTGGCGTGTTTGACGTAAAATACCCCATAATACATGTAACAATATTCTCCTAATTTCGTACACAGTTATATTTATGCATGTAAAGCAACTTGTGAATAAATCAGCTTGTTTCACATCACTTTCTGCATCCTGACCATTACGAATCTATACCTTTAAGTTTGAAAAATAACAAAAATCAATCTAAACAAAAAAAAACTATTTATGACCGACCGATGCTCTAAAAAATGGCATTGGAGGGCATCCAAAAACTCACCTAAGGGGGTATTCCAATGGCGCATTCGGTCATCCATGTGGGGAATGTGAATTTGGATTGATTTTACATGTGAAGTTATGTTACATTACTTTCACTATCATCTGATCACTGTCAGTGAAAATAAGAAACAATCATTCAACAGCACTCATGAGCACACTACAAAGTGCAACGCTCTTTGATATGCTCTTGAACAAAGTTAGTATTAAAATGGTCTCTTTTTCTTTTTGGTTACAGTACGTATCTTAAATAGTTACAAAGACCCGAGGACTGCTATACAATTCAACAAACATGTACATAAATACATGCACATGTACTATGTAAATATAAAAAGTAAGAGGGCGCCAAATCTACATCCCTATAATACCATATTGCCTGTCACATAAAATTTCTTTCAAGTTATAAAATAATGTATGCCTGTTACAACCCTACACTCAATGGGACAGAATTCAACCTATCTAAGCAAAACTAATTCCCTTTGATATGATGTTCCTGAACTCCAACGTCATGTGGCTAGATGTGATTGATGTGCTTAATTACAGGGATGAACACATACAGTACACAAGAGGGAAAATGTTATTTTTGAAAGATAACGTTTTTTGCAAGCTCCTTTAACAAAGACTTCTGAAAATCACTTTTTTTTTGTGTCAGTGTAAAAAAGTACCGGTACAAGTATAGTTATGGACACTGTGATGAAAAAAAAATCTGAATCGCTTTCAACTTTTGACTCTATGGGCAAACAAAATTAAAGATTGCCAGAAATAAACAAACCAAATGCATTTTAGAAAAGTTATCAAATATGTGTCAAGAAATAACATAGCAAAGGACCTCAACAAAGTCCAAGAAAAGAGATGTAATCTGTGTATTCTATACAAACATACAGAGTATAAAACAAATTTAATATGGTGACAAGTAACAAAATAACATGCACGGCTCTGAATTCAAATGTCAGATAACAAATTTCACCAGGAATTAATTCATTAGCAAATCTGTAATCATCATTGAACATATCCGGTAGATTATCTTTGGAAGATTTGCAATAAAAGTAGCTTCCTGGACATGCAAACCTTTCAGGAATGTAATGGGCAGACTTGGTTCTAATAAAGAACTTTATTGACACTTAAAATAAAATATTTCGATTAGGCATAATTTTGTCTGATCTAGACTCTCACAAAAGCCTCTGAAAGTTTCATTCACACACATTTTTTTCTAAAAAAAGGAAACTTTGATTTTCTAATTGACAATCAATTAGAAAGAAAACTTTTGAAAAGATGAAAATGTTAAAATGACTACCACCAACAAAATTAACATCATTAACATAATGATCAAGCTTAAATTATTATAGAAGCCTATATGCACACCATTACATCATCCCAAAGGAAACTGATGGAACGCACAAATCTACATAATCTCCATGGATCGATGAACAGGCATTTGTCCTACAAGCATCGTTGGAGTAAAGTAAAGTAAGTAAAGTAAGTATAATGATAATATTATAACACATTGCTTTTATAGTGCATACGTGTATCACTGCCATTGGATCTCTACGCGCCTAAATACAGTATATGAAAAATACATCTGTACAAAGTGAAAATTGCCATTCATTACATGTACTTAATATACGAACTGAAAGTGCTTTTTGAAAATGTAATCATCAATGATAATAACCCTCCTTAGCATTTTTTCAATTATTTTGGGGGAAATCCATTAAAATTTTATGAACGGATGCATGTACGTGCCCAGCTCAATATAAATGTCCAAAGAATGTTTAGATGTTTTATATCCAATTTCGACAATTTAGCATACTTTTATCACCACATTTTGAACTAGATGAATCCTCGACCGCGCACGGTCAAAATTTATGCCTCCGCCATCACGCAATCAGAAAGATATGTACAGCTTGTTCCATACCATCAGAAATAAAAAACATTTTACAAATTTTGGGCACTGCCACCTTTGACCCCACGAACCCAAAATCTCATAAGTTCTTCCTCACATGCTTATACCTAATACCTTATACCTAAGTTTGAAAGAAATTGGATCAATTTTTCTGTTATAAGTGAGCTATAGTGGTTGACTTTGTACAAGTTTTCTGCCCGGTGACCTTTGACCTTTGACTCACTGAACC
>BQKZ01001721.1:70705-81995 GCA_036244855.1 Temnopleurus reevesii
GTGTGTTATTCTTTGAGTGAGCCCTCTTCGCTACGCTCTTTGGCCTCGCTCGCGCTCGCGGACGATTGCGAATGTACTTGCCCGTATGATACCGGTCAGGAATTCTGATTTCTGGGTTGCAAAGTGGCCAGGAAAATGTATTCCTTTATATTTGTTTCAACGCTAAGTATGCAGGATATATTTCTAATACAAGTGATTCTGTGTTGTCTATGCTTTGCAAAACCACTACACTACTATACAAAAGATATCCCATCATGCTCTCTGATATGAACAACTGCACAATAAGGCACATATTATTTCTATTCCATATTGCCCATAAAAAATTAAAGACAGGCAGCAATTGATTTAAATATATACACAGGAAAATACATTGTTTTGAACTGTCTCATATACAACGATGGAAGTCGTCATATGCAGAGTGTATATAAATGCAGACATTCACGGCGATAAATTACTGTGCCTACAGTATGGGATATCTCCATAGAGAACAGACTGTTTAACTTGATTTACCTTGATATTCGGCATAAAGTAAAACAAACTTATTTGCCAATCTGAAACCTCAAGCTTTAGTTGACTTAGTATGAGATGGTGCATGCGAAAGAGTTTCACTGCTGAACGAGGGCAAAATTCTCGTCTTGGTCATAGCAGTCAAGTTTAGATGCCCATGCCTTTTCCAGATTAGACTTAAAGGAGTTAACACTGCTGCTGTTGACAACATCTAACAATTGATTTGGTGTGCATGCCATGCCTCTATTTACATGATTGATATAGGAAATAAATTGCATTCTACAGCTGAATGGGAACCCATTGCTTGAACTGTTTCATGCTGTCTATGGAGTAAAGAAAAATGAGATGAACAAACTGAAAATATGAGAAAATTTTGATGATCCATTGACATTTCAATGTTTCATTAATATCTGATGATTTTGAACCTTGGCTTTACAGTATGGATAGAAATAAAGTTACCATTGTCCCACAAAGGGGGTGTTGCTCAAAACTTGCAGTTGATCGCAAGTCGCAGTTGGATCGGTACGCGCCAATCAAAATCATTGTTTCATGCACGTCTTGTTACATGCGCATACCATGCGCAAATGAAAATGCGCGTTACCATTTGCAAATTTGCAGTTGATCTGCAGTTGATTCTGAGCAACACCCCACAAGTCTTACGAAAATGCATGTGTTTTGCATAGGCTTTGGTGGGACATGGTGGGAAACAGTCAACTTTTTCTTTCCATACTCTCAACTGTAGTAGAAACTACCTATTCACTGTGTACACTACCGATTTTAAAAAGTGGATAAATGTAAAATTTAAAAGAAAGATTCAACCTTTTTCTCTCAAACAGACATGCAAAGTTGATTAAAAAACATAACCTTAGCAATGTGTATGCATATCTGTTATGGATTCTCTGCTGACATGTTGAACAGAATTTCAAATGTAAATTAATCATTTAAAACATTTCTCTTTAATTCCAGAGCCAACAATGGACTTTGAATTCATGGACCCAGAAGTAAAAGCTTCAGATCCTTGACAAGAGAACAAACAGGATTGTCCATCAGCTACAGACCAAGCTCTGGATCAAGAATGTTATTTTCTAGCATCTAAACACCCTCTGTGAGAGAAGATGGAGGGTCATCAGGCCAGCATCGACAAGTGTGCAGGAACCAACAAGGAAAATGATTCAGTGTCTGTTGGTGAAAAACTTATCAAAATTAAACAGGAACCTGCAGAAATTAGAATTAAAGAAGAGCCAATTGATTTGGATGACTATGATCCTATTCACAAAAGTAGAAATTATGATGAGGATGATGATGATGATAATGATTGCATCATCGTCATGGAGACTGCTCCTGCCGAAAAGAAACAACACCAAGTTGATTGTGATGCTGTTGTTATTATCAGTGATGATGAGGACGAAGACAATGCAGAAGATGAACCTTCCACCAGCACTCAAGTTCAGAGAGACAAAGAAAGTATTAAAACACAACCTGGAGAGGACCGTTCGATATCTGAAAATAGTAAGACGGGTGAAGTTAGTGCTATCAATGATATTGATCCACAAACTTTACCTGACCAATCTGAAAAGGGTGATACTCTCACAAGTAAAGATGAGTGTGTGATAGTTGATGAAGTCAAATGTCCAATCCCTGTTGCTGTGGTGAGTAAAGATGAAGCTGATCGAACCCAAGTTGGTGAAACAGTTCTTATCACAGATGTGGAAAGTAAGGAAATATCTCATCACAACATGGAGGATGAATCAGAAATGGTAACTCCCAGCTCTCCTGCAAAGTCAGATGGCTCTGTGAAAGAATTTGAAGATGAGCCATCAGATAGTAACTTTGGTTGGATTAATGATGTACCTGAAGACACTTTGCCTAATCCTGCACCCACCAAGGAAGTTGAGTCGGCTGATCTTCCTGTACCTGACGGCTCATCCAAACCAGCAGAAGAGAGTCTTGCAGACCCAATGAGAAAACCTGGACCATTTCATGAAAGTGTACGCACCAACGTGCCTGCTGTATCACCTGAGGGTGCAGAAGATTCTCTCAAAGATGCATCTCAAACAATTGATGATGAGGAGCCAGCTTACATATCTTGCATCTCACCTAAGCATACTGAAGACCCTCTCCTAGATACTTTTGAGCCAGTCAATGAAATTGAACCAGATAATGAAGATGAATCAGACTACATAACAAGTGTATCACCTGAGCCTGCAAAAAGTAAGCTCCAGGACACAGGTGAACCAATAGAAGATAATATTTCTAGTGCATTACCTCAATCTGCAGAAAACTCCGGGGAGGATACGTTGCCAAATCCAACTGAAGATAATCTTGAAGATGCTCTGCCAACTCAAGATCCCATTGAAACAGGTGAACCAAAGAAACCACTTGAAGACACTTTACCAAATCTTGAAACAGCAGAAGATAATCTCGAAGATGGTCTACAAACTAATGATGCCCTTGATGAAGCGGAACTGCTGGAAGACACTGTACCAACCCCTGAACCAATGGATGACGATGAACCAGCAGGAGAGGAGACTGAAGATCTTGAGGAGGAAATGGATAATGACGATGATAGTGATGGATGGCTGGTAAGTTAACATTATATACATGTACATAGCTAATCATGCTGCCTCAAACCTGTTCATGAGTCACAGATCTTGGGTCCAGATTTGTGCCATCATAAAACCAATACAACAAATATGGAAAATTCTAGCAAGAAAAACAATTTGTCACAGACTTTCATTCTTGGAAAAACTGGCCATTAATTTGCCAACCATTCTATGGCAAGATTTTTTTTTATGCAATGGGGCCCAGAATGTAAATTTGGAATCAAGTGAACTGTAATTGAACTGGGCTCTTTGAAAATGCAATGCCTGGAAGGGAGGCGCAACCATTGCAGCATTTATAGGCCTTGAATTGTACCATGTATGTCATTTAATCAATTAGTGAAAAAACCTTTGATTAGGTATGCTATCTGTTCTTAAAAAAAAATTATTTTCAGTCTGACAGTGATGAGGAAGCTGTTAAAGATGGATCATCAGATGCAAAAGATGATAGAGGCAAGGATTCTTCAGAATGGAATGGTAAGATATTACTAGACCTTATGTGTACCAGTGTCCAACCCTTGAGGCAATTTGCTCCTTCATAGGCCAAAAATGTAGCATTTCAATTTTTCAATTTCATTTTTATATCATTATGTAGCTGAAATTCTTAGCTTTGAATTGATGTGCATAACTTGATGAAGTGCGCCCATATATTTACAAAGCAATCGGCGGTCTCCAAGTAGCCGGCCCGCTGCCTTGTGGTTTGAGCCTACATAGGGATTGTGTTGAAGCATAGATGCGCTTTATTTGCATGTATTTAACTTTAGTGCACGCCATAGACAAACTACACGAGGCTCGAGAGGCCGGTTACAGCTGTAGGGCCGGTCATCCTGGTGTTTATATGGTAGAGTTCTTTTCAAGTTGTATTTCTTTAGTATTATTCCCCCCTCCACCACCCACCCTCGCCTTCCTGTAGCCCCATGTTGAGTAACGATTTTTATGAGACATAATGAAAACAAAAGTATTTTGAGATCTAAGTGTGATATGCAACCTAAAACAATGAAGAATGCTCAAAAGTATTAAGTGGAAATGGAAATAAGAGTGCTGTTCAATTTATTTTTCCCAGGCCCCAATAACAAGTTTGGCTGTCAAAAAAAGAGATATTTAGTAGGATTTTTTAGTGAAAATATGATATTCTAAGTCCTTAAGACAATAGTGTAGGAAAGTGCATGGATGTATTTTTTTCTGAAAATTGAATTTTTATTATAAAAGGATGGGATTTTTATAGATATGAAGTTGGCAGTTCTTCAGCTGGGTCAATGTCAGGATAATAAAGGCAGGTCCCTTCAGCGTTTATAAAAACCTTTCAATGTGTTGTGATATTCTTTCATTGTGAACGTTAATGCTCCTTTACTTTTGTAAGTAAATGCAGAAAGAAAATAAGTCTCTGCACATTTTTCACCTGTGGTAATTTGCTTTATATAGACTTAGAAACAACACAAGATGATGCCCTCTCTGGGCCTACTCCTATCGGGATAATCCAAGCACGGTCTCCATTACAGTCTACAATGCGGTACCCAGCACGGTCTCCAGAGCGTACTCCAGTGCAGTCTCCAGGGCCGTCTCCAAAACAATCAACCAGGCAGGAACACATCAGCCCCAAACCTCTAGGGATATTCCCCATAGGCTTAGAGCCAACCGTGATCATGGATAGCCTTGGACCTCCCAAGGGCTCAACAGAGAATGATGGACATCACGGTAAATATACAGAAACTAAGGGGGTGTTGTTCAAAAGTTGCAATTGCGTGCAAGTTGTAGTTGATCGGAACGTGCCAATCAAATTCATTGTTTCACGCACACCTTGTTAAATGCGCATACCGTGTGCGAATGAAAATGCGCATTACAATTTGCAAAGATCCAGTTGATTTGCAGTTAATTTTGAACAACAGACGTAAAGTGTAACTAATGAATTGATCTAGAGTTCTATGCTTACTTTTTATTTAATTGCCACTAACTAATACAGATATCAATATTCAGAGGGTATGCCAATGTTCCATCATTTTCATAATATATTGACAATTCAGTAAATACATTTCAGATTAACATTGTTAATTATTGTATTTCATTGAAAAGACCTTAAACGTATTCCAGTTTACTGTTTTGTAATTATGTACAGAATCAGGGGAGGAGATGTTTGTCTGAAGATGCTGAGTGCATGGTATTTATTTTAATATAAATCTGTATTTGTTGATCAAGTCTTCTTTATACAGGGTAGCCCTTGTACTGCTCTACCAAGGGTCCTGTCTTCACAATTTAAGATGCTATTACAAATGGTCTAAATCACAAGAACATTACCATTTCTCATGATTCTGGTGGCGATGGTGATAAACATAACTGTGATGGTCATCGTATCATCTTCATCCATTATTGTAATCATCATCACCATCATCGATTATGATTGCATTTCCCCCCTAAATTTCTGGTTGTGTTATTATTTCTTTTTACCAGTGTTTGGAACAAGAATGCCACCTCTGCCATCACCAGAAGATCCAACAGGAATGGAATTGAATCCAGACGAGATGGATCAGATGATCGACAAGGTGAAGGGAAAATTCTCTTTAGGTAGTCAAAGCAAGATATCAAGTATGGCATCTTTAGCCGATACCATAAGATCTGAAGTAACTAAGGGGAAGCTGAGGTCAAGCAGTCGCTTATTAAAAGAAGTGAAAGAGAGTAAGAGTCCATCAAAAAAATATGCAAATAAAAACTTGCCAGATGTTGTCAGGGGAAATTCTGAAGCAGATGCTCCTGTCTTTAATTGTCATTTATGTTTCAACTCATTCAGAAACAAGGAAACTTTAGAGAAACATCTTGCCAATCACCCGCAGGTGACGCGAATCATGTGTAAATATTGCAACACCTCTTTTGAAAAGAAGAGAAGCCTTCAGATTCATCTGAAGCGATGTTACAGTCGGAAGAAGCGAAAGAGTCCAATCAAGACACCATATTCTACTGGTGCTAAGAAAGAGAAAGATGGCCCATCAGGAAGGTCAGACAAGGTTTCCTCTAGAAGTAATGAACGTAGGAAGATTGATTTCCGTTCAATCAAAACAAAGCCAGCTAAAACTAAAGAAGAAGAAAGAGAAATTCCTGAAAGTGGCAGAGAGCAGAAATGCAAGATTTGTGGCAAAGTGTTTCCCTCAATGCAAGGTTGGCGCGTCCATCAAGGAATTAAACATCCAGAAGCTTGGAAGAAAGCTGAAGCTCAGAAGAAAGAAAAAACTCGGAAGAAAGAAAAAGCTCAGAAGAAAGAAAAAGCTCAGAAGAAAGAAGAAGCTCAGAAGAAAGAAATAGCTCAGAAGAAAGAAGAAGCAGAGAAAAAAGCTGATTCTCGGAGGAAAGCAGAAGGGGAGAAGAAAGCTGAAGCTCGGAAGAAAGCAGAGGCTCAGAAGAAAACTGAAGCTCAGAAAAAAATTGAAACTCCAAAGAAACCCGAAAGGAAGCAAGATAATGCTGAACAAAAGAATGCTGAAGTAGGAAGTAGTATGAGATGGAAGAATCACTTAACGGTATGGCTTTGTCCATATTGTCATGGTAGCTTCACATCAAGAAAGAGATTGAAGAGACATATGTACCTGAGCCATAACGTGACTGGTGCATCTGATCTGCAGACTCTGCCCAAATATGAGGCTGCTAGAATGATTTATTATTGCTCCCTTTGTAAAGAATCATTTCGATCTCAATACATTTTTGATCGCCATCTGAAAGTGAAAAGGAGTAGGAAGAAATGCGAGAAGAGATTCCAATGTAACTTGTGTTTCAAATACTTTGAAAAGAAAGTCCAATGTGCTAGTCATATTCAAGAACATCTGAGACCTGATGAGTCTGGAAAGAGAAAGAAAGATCACAACAAACTGCAATCAACTCCAAAGAAAGAAAAAGTCAGCAGGAAATTCAAATGCAAGTATTGTGACAAGACGTTTGAATTCAAATACATGTGTGCCAAGCATGAGCTAACCCATACAGACAATGAACCTTGGCATTGCTATGTGTGCTTTAAGATCTTCTATCTGGATAGCTCCATTGTTGCCCATATGGAGAATATGCATAAAGGGGTGTGCTATTGCAGGAAGTGTTACTGCATACTGAACAACGCGGGGAAGAAAGTCTGTATAGACTGTGATAAGAGAAGGAAAGGTGGTAGTCTCAAATGCAGCATCTGTAAAACAGAGTTCGACAATCCCACAGATCTTACTCATCATATCCTGTCACATACAGAACAGGGTACAGCAAAGGCATCGGTTGTGAAGACTACGAAGACTTCTACAGTGGTATTGGACTCTGCATTTCAGAAGACTAAGAGGCAATCATCTGAAGTATGCTCTCCATCAGAGCCTTCCAAAATGTCCAAGAAAGTGAGTTCTGATAAAGAAATCATCCATGTCACAAGGTCACACAAAGAAGCCTTATTTCTACCCTCACCCGCTATCAGCACTCAAAAGTCTCGTCGTAAACGTAGCCAAACATTATCTTCTCAGGATGCCAATCCTTCCAAAAAAGCAAAGGTAATCCCAAAACCAAAGCAAGATGTGCCTATGACCGGATCTCAAAATGCGAATATGACCAAATCTCAAAAAAAAAATATGACCAAATCTCATGATGTTAATATGACTGGATCTCAAGATGAAAGATGCATACCACTGACAGGTCACACACTGTGTATGAAGTGTGGAGATTACATTTCATCCAAAGAAGTCAATAAACATGCACGCTCCCACTTAGATGTCAAATCTCGATTCCAGTGTAACGTTTGTCAGCAATGCTTCCTGAATATGTATGAGATAGAGGAGCATGGATGCACTACAAATCAAGAACCCACAGGAAGCTGCAGCTATACTGTCTCAAATATGGTTTACCAGTGTAAGTTCTGCTCAAGGGAGTTTCAAAACGTGATGGAAGCTAGGAAGCATGTTCTATCAACCAACAAGGCTTGTTTGTTTGAATGCACGGAATGTAAGGCTGAATACACACGACAGGGAGATCTCATGGTGCATCTGGTTAGTGTACATGGACTGTATCTGGAGTGTGATAAATGCTCTGCTCAGTTCACCAGGAAGATTGATCTCGATAATCATATCAAGCAGCATGAGGATATGAGCCATTAGATAGATGCACATAAGAATGAAGTCCCAACAGATGCCAACCTCTCAGAGTGTGCATGAGGACAGAAATTTAAACGTGAATAACCGAAAGACTGAACCAAATATTTTCTCATGAGAAAAATTGTGTGATGATTGTTCTCATGCTTCCTGTCAGAGATAATATTTGGTTCAGATGTTTGTTTATACACATTCTAATTTCTATCTCCAGGCATATTCTGATGGGATGGCATCTCATATTACAATTATGTGTAAGATAGATGGCCATGATAAAATAAGCAATAGATGACCAGTAGAAGTTTGTTGCTCTATGATTAAAAAGATGCAATGCAACTAGTTTATTTTGTTTCTTCCAAGCCTTCCAATTAAGTCAAGGAAAAATAGCATATGATCACATTTTGCTTCGAGCAGCAAATCATGTTATACACACAGATAAAACCTGTCATTCCACAATTGCTTCTTGATGGTATTTTGTGAGATGGTGATCAATAGAGTTTAGCATGTTGAATCTTGTTGATGTTTTCACTTGCTTTCTTTCATACCAAAAAGACTTCTGTGTATTTTCAATCATGCAGTTGAATTGCACAGATGATTTTATATGTATATTAGAATTAGAGAATGTAAAACAATCCTAATGATTATCAGTAATATCTACTGTAAAGATTAGTAACTAGTTTTGGCATAATTATGTAATATAGAAAATGCATGAAATGCCGAAAATTGCCATTAGTTGATGTCAACTCAGATTAAACTTGGTATGTAAAGATTTAAGAAATGGGCGATGTTTAAAAAAAAATGTTAAACTTCAAGAACCACTTCAAGAAAGACTGTTTCAACATGAGAACGGATACAAGTCGTTCTCAGAGTGGTGAAACACTGCCCTAGTTGTATAAAATTCATACTAAAGAACATAGGTACATGCTGCAAAGTACAACCGTTGATGGTTCCATGAGTGTAAGTATAAGGTATGAAATGTTATCTTTGATATGATGTGCATTTGGAGTTTAGATTTTTAATGTTTACTAAGTTAGACAAGCAAGGATTTAAATTCCTTCAAGATTTGAGCTACATGAGGTTTACTTTGATTTTGAACTTGCTGAAACATATTGATAGTCACCCCAGCATCATTGACATTTCTTTCACTGTATTGCCTATTTTATGGACAAGTATTTGCTCTGAATTATTAATTTCATGTATTTGCTTAGTATTATTCTCAATTTCTTTCTCTGAATTGCATTGCTTTGTTTATCTGCCTTATATTCTCAGTTCTTCATGTCTTATACTATTGCCAATGTTGTGTAGATTTAATATCTTGGATGTTTTGTGCCATTGAGCTTCCATTACTGAGAGAAGAATGCTAGGACGCTGATATTTTGTATGTGCTATTCTTGAAAGTAACTGACCATTTCAATCATGAGTAGTCAGTGATTACTCCTTGTTTAGTTATACACAACGTATGTGCTGTATTAGATGCTCTGTCACTCAACAGTTGCATCTAGAGTTTGATTTGCTTAGTTATCTTTATGAGATATTATCTCCTTTTTTTTTGCAATACACATATTACCTAAGTTGTGTAGCATTATTTTGTGAATGCGATCTTTTTTTTTATAACCACTAGAATACCTCTTACATGATTCATAATTTTTTGTTAAATAATATACAAAACAACATTTTAAAAATGGAGTAGATACTGATCAATGTTAAAAAGGCTTTTTCTGAACACTGAACAAAATGTCATTGTATAAATTACTTTCATAGACAGTTAGGATTTGACATACACAGTAATCTGTTATGCTTTGTCAATCTTCTATGGAGAGACATTTTTATATTTGGACAAAAAATTATATACACTGTATATGAACATCATGCTTTTAATTATTTGTATTGGTAATTGCCATTATACAACCTCCAAAGCTATCAAACTAATTTGCAGGTTGCATTGTGAAAGTGTCAAATATTAGAGCTTATATTGAGCACTTGCAACGAATTTCAATTTGGAAAATAAGTGCTTACGTAGAAATAATATTATGTTGAAAGCAATACACAATAAGACTTGTCTTGACAAGGAAAATTTAATGAATTAATGCAAAACTGGTTAAATTTGTAATAATTTCAGTCACTATGACCCATATTCCGATAGCGAGATTTAACTTAACCCAGGTCCAAGCCATGGTTATTTAGACCTGGTCTATTCAAAAGTAAAACCAATGGTGTAAACGACAATTACTTAGAATTCGGTTATTAATTAAACCTTGCTTTCGGAATATAGGCCCATGTTTTTATACCCTTTAGCCAACACATGAAGCAACATGGACACCCTTGTTATATCAAAAGTCCCAACACAGCCCAATTTTAAACCTATATACGCTCTTTACTCTGCCATTTTCTTCAAATTTTTTGCCAATTTATTTTCAGGTTATTACCAATATCAGATGTTATGTTAACATTGTGTTGAACCAAGTATCATGATATGAATTATTAGTTAAATTAGTTCTCTTTATGACTCCTGTTGTTTCTTACAAGCTTGTGCAATCTGCTACAGATTGCTGGATATTACATGAGAGATGATGTGAAGCCAATGAGGAAGCTCCCAGAATTTAGTCAATCAAAGGGGAACCAACCCCTGGAATTATCATACTAATTGAATGAAGACAAATTAGATGAACAAACTGAAGATTTGAGTTATGAATTTTCAAACTCACAGAGATTTGCCGATCACTGCCGCTCATGGGGATCCGTGCCCTCGACAACACCGACTGAATCTGTGATGTCATGTTGAACAACTCCTCATTCATTGTGTACATAAAACTTTAAAAAATGGATTGATATTGTGACGACCACGGTTCGCCACTGCGGCTGACACGGTTATCTTGTCAGGATGCCGCACCATGTCTAGCCGCGCTCCCCGTCCGTCTGGTCAAAGTATATGACCGCTGCTGATAATCCGGTGCCGGCGTCACCAACCTGCTACACTGACGACCAGCCACTCCGCTACGATCTCTGCTGGGCGACGCTGACAGCTGCCAGCGTGGTGCTGCGGAACTGCTACACTGTCGACCGGCCACTCCGCTACGATCTCAGCTGGGC